>CABHPQ010171665.1:14065-45055 GCA_902168405.1 Peromyscus aztecus | reverse complement strand
TAGCTCTGTTGCTATAAAAATTAATAACTTTAATGTTCAATGTTGGTTAGCTGATCTTTTTGTCTCTAGCCTGAGAGTGTTTAGTCAAAAGTGTCTGCTTTGTGTGACTTTTTTTTATTTGAAAAATCATTGAGTCCATTTGTTTCTGTCTCTATTTCATTTTGGCTTTTACATCCTCCTGTATTGTTACTGTCATCATCATCCCCAAACCAAAGCGATCCCAAATGCCAGCAGAAACGTATATTGCCTCCTTTCCCTTGCCACCACGGTGTTAATGCGCCTCCCTGAGTTTCTGTTTGTATGTATAAGTAAGTAAAGAAATGTGTTTGCATCTTGTTGCCCCATGGCTCCTTTTAAATATGAAAGGAACCTTTTATAGATGCTCTTTCACACATTGATTTTCAGAGTTGGGAATAAATAGGTTCTAGAAATCATCAATACCACACATTGGCATCTTTTCTTTGTATATGCTGATGGTTTTCATAGGGATATTTTTATACATGAATATCATATACTTTGACATTCTCCCCCCCATTATTACCTTTCATTTCCCCAGTCTCACTTTTACTTTCATGTACAATATGCATATTTTATATATCTACATAAAATCTGTGATTCCAAGAGAAAACATGCAGTATTTGTCTTTCTGAATTTGGTTTATTTCTCTTAGCTTGATAATCTCCAGTTGCATTCATTTTCCTGCAATAGATGTGATTGCATCCTTCTTTAGGGTTGAATATGATACATTTCTTTATCTAGTCATCCTTTCACAGACATCCAGGCTGATTCTGTGGCTTGCCTATTGTGAAGAGGACTGCAATAAACACCGATGTGAAGTATCTATCTCCGTGGTCTGTTGATCAGAGTTCTTTGGGCCGATTCTCAGGAGTGGTATAGCTGGTTTTTTCTCCCCTCCATACTTATTTCCACAATGTGTGAACTAATTACTAATTTACATTCCTCCCAGTGTTGTATAGGGTTCTCTTATCTCTACATAGTCCCCAACATTTGTTGTTACTTTCTTAATGGGAGCCATTCTGAGGAGAGAGAGGAGAGAGGAGAGAGGAGAGAGAGAGAGAGAGAGAGAGAGAGAGAGAGAGAGAGAGAGAGAGAGAGAGAGAGAGAGAGAGAGAGAAAATCTGGGTGTGGCTTTAATTTACATTTCACTAATGCCTAAGGATGTTGAATAATTTTTTTCATATGTTTACTGGCCATTTGTATTTTGCCTTTTGAGAACTATCTGTTCATCTCATTATCCCGTTTATTAATTGGATTATTTGGTTTCTTGGCAGTTAGTCTTTTTAAGATTTTTATATTCCATACATCTTTGAGTCAGTTTATAGATATGTACTGTTCCATTGTGTGAATGTTCCATAGTTTAGTCAATTCGATATGTAGCTGAGGATGACCTTGAACTTCTGATCCTCCTGCCTCCATCTCTTGGTACAAGGATGCCTGTTTTATGTCATCCTGGTCATAGAACCCATGGCTTTGTATATGCTGGGCACTCTTCCAACTGAGCTACATTCCAGCCCTTGTGGGCTTTTCAACTGAGTTTTTAAAAATCTTTTTATTGTGGAAGTTGTAAAAGTTCTTCATGCATTCTGAATACCCTGTCTTTTTACCCACTAGCTTTTGTCTTACTCCTCAGAAACCTTGAGAGCTGATTTTTGTACCATCAGCCCCGTAAGACTCTTATTTTCTTCTTAAAGCTTCAGTCTCATGACCATTATGCTTCCTGCTGGGTTTTTTCTCCATCTCACTCAGTGAGCTCTTGCCTCATTGAGTGCCTTAGCAGGAAGCTTGCCCTCCTTCTGGACGTCTCTGGCCCTTCCATGTTTGTTTCTTCTAGCATAGCAAGAACATGACAAATCTGGGCCAGGGCTCAGTGGTAGAGTGTTTGCAGAGGATGGTTAAGGTTCAGGGTTCTCTCTCTTGGACAGCAGGGAATGAACAAACAAGCGAAGGAACTACACATGTTTCTAGCTTGCTGTTTATGTCTCTGGTTTTTGTTAGATCCCGATAGAATCATCCGTGGCTAATGAGTGTCTCCCTAGGATGTGTTTCCCTGTCCCTAGGCTGTGGTCTGGAAAGCCTACCCTGATCGGTTTCCTAGTAGCTGCCAGCAGCTGTTCTGTGACATCTTCTCACCTACACAGAAGGTTATTCCGATCCGGGTTACTCCATCATTAGTAGTAGTAGAGTCATCTTTCCACTTAGCACATTTCATTAAGTTTATATGGAAATGAGAGAACGCAGTCAAATTGACAAAGCACTTTACAATTGACAGGGAAATTGGCTTGCTCATGCATTGCTAGGGAGGGGACAAATTGGTACCGTCTTTCCAGAGGGTATTAATTTATATCAAAATCCTTAACAATTCATTTGTCCTTTGGCCCAGCAATTTTGCTTGTAGGAATTTATCCTAAGGAAATAATGGTGAATACATATAAAGATTTATTTAGAAAGATTTCCATCTCATGACCCAAACTGGAATCAAAACACTAAATATGCATCAATGTGGGATGTGATAAATTCTGGTGCATCAATGCAATGAGATATAATGGAATTTAATGCTACTATAGAGGCAGATGAATATGTAAACACATTAGTGGCCTATTGTTCAGCAAAGAGCTCCAAACAACACATACAGTGGGGTCCCACTTTAAAATGTACACTCAGTTCTCCAAGACTGAAATAGCACTCACGGAAATGTTTGTTAATAATGGGTATTGTTGCATTTTTTTTTCCTTTTGAGAAAATGCATTGAATGTTTTTCTGTAAGATATAATTTCTTTAAAAATTTATTATGCTTTTCTTTTTAAAACTTACAGTCGTCAGACTCTCTTGACAATGGTGAACATTTTATTTTATATGGATGACCTGAGCTGTGTTTTCATACTCTCAAGTACTTTATAGCTTTCACTAGATTTTTGTGTTATTGAAAATACCTTGTAGAACAAAAGAATTTAATACAAACACAATTAAAAACCCCTTCTTTTAAAAATCACACAAAGGCTCTGCCTACTTCTGCATGGTGTGACAAAACACTTTTAGTAAAGAGCCCTTTATCTTAAAAAAAAAATTACATTTATTTGTGTGTGTGCCGCACTGCCTGTGTGGATGCCAGAGGACAACTTTGGGAGAAATCCATTTTCATACTCTCTTTCAACCATGTGGGTTCAGGGGATCAAACTCTGCTCGCTAGCCTTGGTATTAAGCATCTCTACCCATTCTGCTATCCTATCGGCCCTAAGAGTCCTTTAAGAAAGTAGTTAGAGTTTATGATAAGGATTCGGATTATCATGGAAAATTCATTTCCTAAGAAAGACGTCTAGTATCCCTTTGAAACCAGTGGTCAAAATTATATGCAACTGCTTAAAACTGAGAGGAGATTTCTCACAGACATTCGTATTCATGGTTGCTTTTTTTCCTTGAAGGAATTCTGAAGCAGCAATCACTATGATTCCTTGGGCATGGAGGCTACTTCCTAGAAATGTCACCCATTCCTTATCTACATCATCAACCAGCCAGAGAGCCGAGGCTCACCATCGGCAGCTGGAGGCCTATGGGTACTTCTTGCCCATCCAGACCAGGTGGCAGGACAATGACCAGTATGGCCACGTGAACAATGCTGTGTACTATAGCTACTTCGACACTATCGTCAACCACTACCTGATCAGGTAGGCATGAGGCTCACGTTGCCCTTGCTGTATGCCCTTGCTTGGGTCTCCGAGTGGAGCGTTTCTTTGCTGTACACCTCTTTGGTGGAGCGGCCTGGATACTGGCCTCTTCAAAGGAGAGCAGAAGGCTGGACATGTGGGTGAGGAATGTGTTGCCCTGCCTCTCCCGGGGTCTCAGGTGTTCACATATCTTGGTCCTTTGCTCTAACTTGTCAGCAAATGTGTTTATTTGAAGCTCAAATAAACACCTACATAACAAAGCACATGATGTTCAGATGCTGGGCCACTTGAGCAGATATTAACATCAACCCTCAAGGCCTTTTTGCGAGAGAAGCAGCTGCCTCCCCCACAGACGATGCATGGTAAAGGGTAGGAGAGATGTAAAGTTGTTTATTATATCCTCTGGATGCCTTGATGACTTGATTGACATCTGATAAGCATGCTTGCAAGAGTGGTTAGTAGATTTTTGGTTTATTTAATTGTCTATTGGAGAGACGGTGTCCTTCAGAGAAAGCTGCATGAATTCTGTCTTCGTCTTGCAGTGAGCTATACAATGTTGAAAATCTTGTTTAACCTTATTGAGTCTTCCATACACATAACTCACATTTATTGAGAGCTTTCTCTATGCCTGGCACTGTGTTACATCTTACTCAGTTTCTCATTCACTCTCACCATGGGAGACGGCAGCAAAAATGTCAATGTACAGCCTGAGCCTCCTGGCCTGTGTCCCTTGGAGGCATGTGGGAGCACAGCACCAGCTTCATGTCTTTCTTTGGCTCACATAACTACTTTTATAGGCAGACCAGAAGTTCTTACCCTTCCTGAGAGCAGCCTTCAGCTATGGGATGGTGGGACTGGTGTATGAGCACCCCCAACTTCCTCCCCTTTTGACTGAGGTAACTTGGAGATACACAGTTTGTATAGGCTCTCAGGATTCTCCAGTAGGATTGAACTCCAGCCTTATAAATTGGTAGCCTTTTTTAAAATGGAGGTAAATTTACATAGCAACAAACTCAGTATTTCAGCCATTCGGAGATTTTTATTTTTAATTAATGCATATGTCTGTGTGTGGGTATGAGCATGTGAGTGCAGTGACAGTGGAGGCCAGTAGAGGGCGTCAGATTCCCTGGAGCTGGATTTACAGGGCTGGGAATCCAAGTCAGGTCTTCTGCAAGAGCAGTTTGTTCTCTTAACTATCATGCCATCTCTCTAGGTTCCCATTTCAATCATTTTAAAGTGTAAACGGTTCAGTGAGTTTTAGCATTTTTGCAATGTGTAACCAGCACATCAAATTACAGAATATTTCCATCACTTCCCCAAAGAAACCCCATACTTTTTAGCAGCTTCACCTTCTGGCAACCATTAATCTGTGTCCTGTCTCTCTGGATTTGCCTCTTTTGGACTTGGCATATGAGTGGCATTGTGCTAGTGATTTTGGCATGGTCTTTGCCAGGTTCATCTGTTTATAGCCTCTCCTGGTACTTCATTCCTGAAAACTATGACGTGTGATGTGCCACATTTTGTTCATTCACTCATCAAGTGACAGATATTTAGAATTTCACATTGGGGGCCGTTATAAACAATACTGCTATGAACATTTCGTGTGAATTCTTTTTTGTGCAGGCATTTTCAGTTCTCTTGGTACATACTTAAGTGGAATTTCTAGGTGGTATGGTAACTCTTTGTGGGATGATTTGAGGAGCATCAAATGTGTTTGTATTGACTTTATGTGAGCAGGGCATGAAGGTTCCAGTTTCTCCACATCATCACCAATGATTGTTATTACCATCTTTTTAATAGCATCCACCCCATTGTATGTGAACTGCTGTCACGTTTCCATTTGGATCCTAGTTTCTGGTGACTATTGATACCAAGCGTTGTCCCACTGAGCTTGGGCATATCTTCCTTGGGAAAATGTCTGTTCAGATCTTTTGGTTCCTTTAGTTGGGTGGGTTTTTTTTTTGTTGTTGTTGTTGGTTTTTGTTTTGTTTTGTTTGTTTGGGGGTTATAACAGTTCTTTTTATATATAGTATATATTAATATATTCTCCATTTTATATATATATGTGTGTGTGTGTGTGTGTGTGTGTGTGTGTGTGTGTGTGTGTGTGATTTGTAATCTTTTCTTTCACACTGAGTTTTCTTTTTATTTTTTTCTCTTTTGATTTATAGAAGTTTTAAAATGAACGACCTAGTGAGAAATTTTAGAAGCAAATGCTGTGCTGGCTACTTCCTGTCCCACCTCTTTCCTCACTTGCAAAGGAGCTCAATCTGTTTTAGGGCTCCTATTCAGATTGCAGAGTTCCATGATAGGAAACTTAGGTTTCTTCTCTTTGCAAGAGGGTGTACAGAATAACTTTCATTTAGAGTCCCCCCCCCCCCACCCCCCGGCTGTTTTACGTGGGTGCTGGGAATCTGAACTTGGGTCACTTGGCAAGTACTTAGCTGATTCATCTTCCCACCCCTGGCAAACTGTCTTTTTTCTAGTATAGATCATGTGTATTACACTTTAAAGTCCACCGCAAATGGTAAAGACATTATTTGAGGTCATTTGTAATTTCCTGTCGTTTGTTGAATAGAGAAATGTGGTGGCTATTTTCCAACTTGCTCAAGGCCACACACTCTTTCTTGGGAAGAGTCAGTCTTGGGCCTTTCTTGGGTTGATGCTTGGGTCACCGCAGTGTAATTGTGACTTAGCAACGTTTAGTTTCTGTGGCTTTTCAGTGTCTTCCATTTGCAGAGGGGCATCTGGAAGGCCCTCGTGCCGTTAATGAGGGTTGAGTCCTTTTCTAGTGGAGATTGTCTCTGTGTGATCCCAATTTGTTACAACAGGCGCCCCCAAAGGTAGTCTCAGCTAGTTCTGGAGGCAAGGATTCAGATCAGTAGCTTGTTAGGGAGATTTTCTGCCAGAATAATGTCTTGTCTCAGGTAGAACCTTAGGTGTTCTTAAACATTGACTTTCTAGCGGTACCAGTACCGCTGACTGTTGGACCTAGGACATCTCTGCTCCTGCTTTAGTAAAGAAGATGGATTTACCTTTAAATACTTAGTAAGGGGGTGGGGGGCTGGGAGACAATTCAGCCAGCAAAGTGCTTGCTGAACAAGCTGAGGACCTGAGTTCAGATCCCCAGCGCTCAAACCTGTGCCTGCACACACCAACACCATTTCCTAAGGGAATGCAGGACTCTCATAGGATGCACATAGACCAACTGTCAGGAGCACCACAGCACCACGTGAAGGGGGAGCAAGAGAAAAGGTGAAAAGGCTTCATTTCAGGGCAAGACAGTGAGAGGCAAGAGCGGAAGGAGGCGACGACCACGCCTGGCGGCAGTTCAGCCTTCTCGGCAGGCATTCCAAGGACGGCGAGCACTGCACATTAGGATAAGGACACTCGTGGGCTTATCAGCAACATCCTTGCCTGAAACGTTCCTTCAGTGAGGAGGCTTACAGCAAGAGAGGGGGCCAGGGAGTTGTGGAGGGCATGCCTGGAAGAGAGGGAAAGATGGCGGCACAGGCCGCCGTTTGCCCGAGTTCCCATCTCTTTGACACACGGAAGGGGTTAAGTCATTCTTGAACAGTTTATCGCTCATCAATTGTAATTAAATGTGTTTATATTAAATTATGTTTTGTAATTAATGTAAAATCCTTTAGCCTATGCCGTTATTAGAACCAGATGCTGAAGTACCAACAATATTTCAACATGACTGTCCTGCCTTGCCAGCTGTCTGACTGTAATTACTTTAATCTCAGCTTGTTATCTAATTATCACCTTTGTAAAGGGAAAAGTACTCTCTAATGCTTCCTGATTGTTTCAGATGATGATGAAGAGCGGGGAACAGCTGTCAGAGATCGGGCCCTGCTTATCACAGCGGAGGAACTTATCCCGAAGTGTATTCAGGGCCAAACTGTGGAGGAAGGCGTGCCAGGCGAGAACTGGGGACTGGCCAGTGAGGGGAGACAGGTGGTGTGCTGGTTAAGTGTACAACCCTGTGGATGAACTGTGAGGTGACACCTGCCTCTCCCAGCAATGTCTGGGGGTGGGGGGCAGGGTTCTCAGTCATTAGAGACTTAGGACCTTGCTGACAGTGGTTCTGCTCTCACGAGGGCTGCACGAGTTAAGTGTGGTAAGCCCTCAACGTGGCATTTGACAATATGTACGTACTTGGTAAATGTTGACTGTGCATCCTAAAAAACAGCCACTTGTGAGTTGGGTGGGGAGTTGGCTTGCCTGGCAAGCACAAGCACAAGGAGCTGAGTTCCTTAAAAGTCCAGCCAGGCTGCTAGCATTTGTAGTCCCAGTGCTGGGAGGCAGAGACAGAGAGACCCCTGGGAGCTTCCCTGCCAGAGAGCCTAGCCATCCCCAAGCTCCAGGTTCAGTGAGAGACCCTGCCTCTAAAGATAAGATGGAGAGCAATGGGGAAGACCTGAGGTTGACCTCTGACCTCCGTACATGCACACACACACACACACACACACACACACACACATACACACACACACACACATACACACAGTGACACACACACACAGAGACACAGTCTCTCTCTCTCTCTCTCTCTCTCACACACACACACACACACACACACACACAGTGACACACACACAGAGGGGGTTAGGGAGTCATTTGGGTTTTCTCCACTTCTACCTTATCCTCAGGATTTTCAGTTCATCTTAAAGATTCTTTTCGAGTGCACTATGACAAGTGTGATAGTTCACTGTAGTGTCCACAAAGCACAGAGATGATGTTCCAAAGTCGGACAAGATGGATGGTACCGAGGACTCAGCAATTCCCGGAGCATCTTTTCTAACAGCTATGAGTGTGACATCTGAAATGTGTCAATTAAGGTCCAGGCAGGAAAATACAGTCCTGTCAACATGGAGATTGGGTGGCCCTGGTGTTGGGAGGAATCAAAGAGCAAGCGGGGGATGGCGGTGTTGTGCAGAGATTAGCCTCTGTAGTGTTCTTGCATCTCGGGATGGAGACTGATACAGAGGGGCCAGGACTGTGGAGAACGGGAGCCCAGGTGGTGCTGGGATCCTGGAGCATTGAGGACAGGACAAGATGCCAAAGGTTCAGTCTGGGTGGGATGGAGGAAACTATTCAAGCTGTTGTAAGGCCTGTGGCAGAAGGGTGGCTAACAGAGCTCAAAGAAAGAAAAGTTCATTAGGAAGGAAAAGCCCCTTTCTCTCTTCCTCCTGCCCTCTAACCATCCAGAAATGCCTCCCAGGAAACCAAAGCGGAAGCCAGCTGGGAAGGGAGTCATGTTCTGGGGCTCTCAGCGTCAAAGCAGAGCATGGAGAGGTGGGACCTAGGCTGAGATCAGGCTGGGAGATGACAGGCCAGTGGTACAAGGTGGCCTTGCATCCTGAAATTTCCTTTGAAGTGCAACCCTGTAGCACCTGGAGAGTGTCCTTTAGTCACAAGGAGCCCACACCCTCACCCCACTGTATCGCTTTATTTCCACCTCTCCTTACCTTTTCCAGTCTGGCACGTGGTAAGGCAAGTGAACAGGTAACCTGTTGTTGATTTCATTTGGACCTGTTTGCTTTGTATCTTCCCTAGCATGGTGCACGGATTAATTATGTCTATATTTTATTTTGCTTGGTAGCAGAATGTAAACAAATGAAGGAAAATCTGCTTTCTTTTGCCTATAGGAAGCCACACTGCTTACCCACTAGAGAGCCTGGCTGGAATCAGACATGCCGTCTGCTCCCTGCTCTTTGGTTAGTTTTGTGGCTCAAGACACATGTTCATCCCCTGCCTCAGTTTCCTCATCAGATTAAAAGAGGCAGTAAGAGTGAGGTCTTCACCGGTGATGAACCAGATTCTGACCGCATCCTAACAGGTCTTTTGACTCAAGGGAATTGAGTGAGTGGCTTACCATTCTGTGACCACTTGACAGATGCAGGGCCAGGGGCGCAGCTTAGGGATGTTCGAGTGAGCAGCTCATCTTTCTGAGTCTTTTGGCAGGGAGGTGAATGGATAAACATGAAGTCTAACTGGAAGAGTGTTTGGAGATCCCTTCACTGTGGCCGCAGATGCAGTGGGTGACCAGAGTGGAGACTGTTAAATAATTGCCATCATTTAGACTGTGATTTGTGCCCCAAAGCTTCATCTGTTTGGTCTTAAAAGGGGTGAGGTGCTGAGGCCTTTAAGAGGAGGGGTCTGACGTGTTCTCCCACTTCCTGACTTGGCATGGGACTTCTTCTGCATATGCTCCAGTCCGATATGGTGCCGCCCACCAGGATGTCCCCACCAGAGCTGATGATGTCATAATGTCGTGACCTTGACTCTCCAGAATTGTGAGCTAAATGAAACTATTTTCCTTATGAAGTTACCCAGCCTTGAGTATTTCATTATAGCAATGAAAAAAATGGGTTAATTAACATATTCCCACTGGATTATATACCCCACCTCTTGGAGCAGTCTTTAGAGAGCACCAGAAGGGAGCAGTTCCCAGACACCGAATCCTGCCTGCAGCTTTTGGTATCCCGTTCAAAAGCCATCCATGTAGCATCCTATGCAGAAAACAAGAAAGTCACCCTGGAGAAGTTGGCATGTCCCATGACAGGCATCAGAATGCTGTACTCATGCATGGGAAAGCATGCAAGGGGCCGTTGTTGGTCTGAGGACTGCTGAGCTCAGCCAGTGTAGCTGCCGGGCTGTGCTGCCTGGTTACTGGATTCTCATACCAGAGAACCGTGAAGCAGACTCTGGGGAGAAATCAGGGTCCTAACAGCGGCAGCTCAGCTGAAGGTGGGTAAATATGAGAGGAGGAGAAGGAAAGAACCACCGTAGAAGACAGAGGGGTGGCCTCGGATCCTGGAATGCCCAGCAGTGAAGGGGATGGCCTTAGTAGCGGGAGTTTCTGTGGTTCGTGAGAAGAATATGAACATGATGAACTCAATCCTTTCACTGGAAGACATGTACCATGCGCTACTGATTCTCTTTGTTACACCATCTTGGGTTCTTGAACAAGAGAAAGAGCACACAGTTGTGTGGTAGTTAATTTTTAATTGTTGTCTTGACTCAACCAAGAATTACCTGGGAAGAGATTCTTGACTGAAGAATTGTCTAGATCAAGTTGGCCCATGGGCATGGCTGTGGGGGATTGACTTGATTGTCAATGAATGCAGGGAAACCCAGCCTACTGTGGGTGGCACAATTCCCTACACAGAGGGGATCTCAAGCAGTTTGAGAGAGGAGAAAGCAAGCCAAGTGAGCACGCATTGATTTACTTCTCTCTGTTTTGACTGGATGTGATATGAGTAGCTGCTTCAAGTTCCTTCCACTGTGACTTCCCTGCAGTGATGGACTCTCCTGGAACTGTGAGCTGAAACAAACCCTTCCTCCCTTATGTTCCTTTTGTTGGGGTGTTTTGTTATAGCAGCAGATACAACATTAGGGTAAACGCAGCCCTAACAGAAACGTTTCCTGTTGCCTCATGTTCTACATTTCCTTCATCTTTCCTTCCTTGCCTGCAATCGGAAGTGACGCATAGTTCCACGGACACCACAGCCTTCCTTAAACTGTTCCAACTACTGAAATACTCTTGCTCCTTATCTTTAGTGGTGTGGCTCATTCCAGCCTCATGTGCCCTCCCAGCTGCCTTCCCTCAAAGAGGATTTTGCCCAATCTCTGCCTTTGCACAGGACCCTGGATTTTCTAACCCTAGATTTCGTATATCGGGGATCCACACACTATTTTCATCTTTCAAACAGAAACTATCTCAGACCCCATTCCAACAAGTAAGTTTAAGCATGTCCAGCCAGCTTTCTCTTGTCACTCCCCACTTCTTCCACTTTATCTGCACACTTGCATTCTTTTCTAGTTGAAGTCAGTGTTTCAGCTAATTCAGCATGGATTCTTACATGGAATTCTTATGCGTCTTGGCAATTTTTCCTGCAGTGGTAGCCTGCCACCCTAATATGAGCTGCTCTGGGTTGGAACTGCAGTGTCTTGGTCCTGACACTGGCCTCCACCCTCCACCCTCAGCATAGATGAGACTAGATCCCCTGGTAGATGGTTTGCTGTAGATCAAAGGTGAGGACCTATGAGAGGTAGATCACATGTATGAGAGTCAACCTAACATGCGTGAGTTGATCCAGAGTGCAAGCAAGAAATGAGATGTCCCCTGGGGGTCTCCAGTAAGCAGCCTGCAGAATGTCTCCCATGGCCAAGACTGCCTTTTGAAGCATTCCTTTCTTTTGTTCCTCTGATCTCAAAGGGGATTTGTGCCTCAAGAGTATGAGGGTGTGAGACTCTTCAAGCAGTGGTCTGTAAGCTCCTCCCATGAGGCTGGGAGAGAGATACTCAGGGCTAGAGGCAAAGGATTTTCTCTACCTCTAAAGCTAGGTGCTTATGACAGCTCTAGCTAAGCAGAGCAGGCTGGGTGCCACTCACTGGCAAAATAACAGGAGAGATGGACCACCAGTACGCATCTGTAATTCCAGTGCTGCTGAGGTGGAGACATGGGGATTACTGAGGACTGATGGCTAGGCAGTGGAGCTGAATCAGTGAGCTCAGATTCAGTGAAGGACCCTGTCTAAGGTGGAGAGAGATGGAGAAAGACAATATCAACCTCTGATTGTCACATGTAGGTTCACACACATACAGATGAGCACACATATTAACATACACACACACAAATACACATATGTGCACATGTGTGCATGCATGCGCATGCATGCACACACACACACACACACACACACACCACAGAACGGAAATGCTAATAGAACTTCCTTCGAGGGACTATTGTGAGCTGCTTAAAAAAGAGTCAATGTGTCATGCTCAAACATCAGTTAGCAATATGTACTAAGTAACCTGTCCCCACTAAACGGTTTGCCAAAGGGGCTTTTGCAGTTCATATTTGTATCTTTCTTTTTTAAGATATACTCATTCCAAATTGAACTTAGAATTGCTTGCCAAATATAACACATTTATGCAAATGTTTTTTTTTACCAGAAATAGAAAACCAAGAAAGTAGAAAAGAAGGGAAGTAACAGAAGAAACTCACCCAGTGCTGTTGCTGCAATGGAGCAACATTGCTCTCTGGGCTTTCAAACAACAAAGAAAACGAAGGGAACCAGAGGAGCCTCACGATTCGTATTGCATAAAAGAAAACGTATTATTTCTTCCAAAGGAATAGATTTTCCCCTTTTCTTTTAGATTCTAATAGAAACATAAAGGAAATGTTCAGCAGAATTTTGAGTACTACAACCGGAAGAATGTCAGGAGCCTGGAGTGACCTTTGTCTGTCTGGTGCCTGACCACTGCCTGGTGCATGGGAACACCTGGTGAATGGATGGTGGGAAGTGTTTTCACCAGCAAGACTTCACAGAGCCAGGCCCCTGCCTCAGATGGTGGAACTGATGTGAATCAGGTTAACCCCTGGGTTGTGGGGGCTTTGAGAACTGGGAAGCAGACACGAGGACTTAGATTACTAACCTGCATGGTCAGAATACTGGCCTAGTCCCTGCCTAGCTTCTTCTAGTTCTTTCCAGGAGTCTCTTTACTGTTTTTCCACTCCAGACTTATCGAGAAAATTCTTTATGTAGCCCTCTGCCATGGGAACAAGTCAGAGCCAGGCTATTTTCCTGTGGCCCTCAGCCAAGGTGGGATGCCTTTGTGATCTTGCAGACAGGATGGCATGTCACAGGGACCATCTTGGTGTCTCCTGCTAAGCAGCGTCTCCAATACCCTCTACAGAAACATACTTCCCCATCAGTGCACTTGTGTCTCGGGGACTGAGTTAACATATAGGTACCAGCCAGTGTGAAGGTCTCAGGTAAAATATTATGATCTGCCTCCCCGAGCCCAGGGAAATCTCATTATATATAAAGTAATCCCATTGGCAGGTGCATTCTAACCCACAGACTGCAGAATCTACGGATAGAGTTTGCCTGGGAAGTCGGACTGTCAGATTAATACATTGTGCGAAAATTGGGGCCGGAGGTCACCAGACTCCTGATACACAAATCTCCCTCTGAGAATCTCATTTCAGTCAGACTATCAGTTAGATTAGAGAGACCCTAATTATCCCACTGAAATTAAATTACTTTATGTTAGGGCGATATAATGAACAGCCATAAAAAGGATATACACAACCAATCATCTGATTATTCACAGCAAGACCAGAGCGTACACTAAAAGGACCTTGCTGATTATTGCCAGCTACTCCCTGTCACACACAAAAAGGGCAAATGCAAGAGGAGAATGGGATTCTGCGCTGCTTCCGCCTCGGGCTGCTCTTGGGTCTTTTCCTGTCTTTCCAGGACAGGTGTTAGACTCCTGCTGTGCTCTTGGGCTGACCTGCTAAGAGGTTCTTCCCAGAGGCACCCTGCCGGGTCACTAAGAGGGTAAGAGGGACGCACTACCCACTGCTTTGGGGACTTGATTTAGCCATCTCCCCCGGGGGCCTCATGGCTTACAGCAGGAGCATCCATTGCCCTGCATGTCTTCAGCCTGGGGAATCTTCACAATTGAGTCAAGTGAATGGCGAGGTGGCTAGGGTATTTGTCCTCCACACAAATGCTAGCCTCCGTCAGTTTGTCCTTGCTAAAGTCAACTGCACTGGGTGCTACAGTTGGCTGTCCTCAGAGCTCGCTGACTTCACACAGTGGAAGCTTATTTCTTGTTCAAGTCCTGGCATGGCCCAGGTCAGTGGGTGTCAGGGAGAGCACTCTGCTCCTTACAGTCACTCAACAAGCTCCCTCAGAGCTCAGCCCCATCAGGTCAGGTGTCTCAGCAGCAACGCTGCTGCAGCATTTTGTGTCTGGCTGATTCTTCACGTGGAGGGGCTGGTCTGTGCCTTGCAGGATGTTTGACTCCCTTGGTCTCTAATCAGTAGACGCTAGCGGCACATCTTCCCTCGTGAGACATCTAAAAATGTCTCCAGACATTGACAGTGGGCCCCAGGAAGGGGAACAGAGTGGTCCCGGTGGAGAGCCAGTCCTCTAAATCCATGGGAGTCTTCTTCATTCATTAGGGAGGTAGGAGAGACAGCAAAGAGGATTTGACAGAGAAATGGCACCTACATTCCTACCCACCCCCTGCTGGGCAGAAGTCACATGGCCTCCTCTAAGTGAGAAGATACCTGGGGAATTGTGTCCCCACAGGGAAAATGAACCTGTGTGTTGATCAAGTAGCATGATCTCACACAGAACAAGCTAGGATACATAGGAACCTGAGATCTGATTCTTCCCTCTACCTGACATGACTTTGCACTGCTAGCTGCTACCTTGGGTGACCACCTGGCCCTGGCTTTCCATCTTCCCATCTTCCTTCACCCTTGCACCTAAGGCACACTCATCCTGCCTTAAGTTTGTGCAAAGTCCTGGTATGTAGCTAAAGAGCCTAATCCATGGGGCTGGAGAGATGGCTCAACAGTTAAAATTGCATGCTGCTCTTGCAGAAGACCCAAGTTCATTTCCCAGCACCTATGCTGGGAAGCTCACAACTGTCTGTAACTCCAGCTCCAGGGGAACCAGACACCCTCTTCTGGCACCCACTGGCACCTGCACTCGAGTACACATACCACACGCAGACACACAAACATACACATGCTTTAAAAGATAAAACAGACCTTAAAAAACAAAACAAAATAAACTCCCAAGACCAGTCCATGCTGATGTGGTCCAAAGGGTGCTGGTGGGTTCATATGTAGCTCCTTCAGGAGTGTATTTAAGAATGTGTAGCATGTTTAAAGTTGTGATCTGTGTAAAAGGTGGGCTTGTGAGCTCCTCTCACCCATTGGTTGGAAGGCAAAGGGCAGACTCTGGTGGACCATACCTGAGCAGTATAGACTGCTCGGCATAGAGAAAACATTGGTAACAGTTTAAAGTTTCATATTATGTATGATCTCGGGAAGCTGTGGACTGATTTTAAAAAGTCAAATAACGGAATGAGCAGTTATTTTTAAGTGAACGAATTGCCACAAAATGTGAGTTCCTGGGCTGCCCTCAGACAGGTGGGTCCTTTGAGTGGCCAGCCCTGATCCACATCATCAATACATTGTGCAGAAGCACTGATTGGATATTAAATTGTATGTTTTAACTTTAACTTTAACCCCATACTTTAACTTCTCTCAGAAGGAAGGTAGGAAGGTAGAAGTGCGGGAATAGATTTGGTGGGTGCTCACAACCCCAGAACCAGTAGGAACTGGTACCGTCACTCTGAATATTCGGTGCCGTTGTCTGGGTTGATGGGCCATTTGCCAGAGAGATCATGACTGCCCAACATGCTCCTCTGGTGACATTACTCCTTAAAATTTGAGCTGTTACTATGCAGTGGTATAGAGTGGTGTAGTGGGTGAGATTGGTGACCTGAATGTCCAATGTGATTACATCACTAGCTCTGTGACTCTGGGTTGTGGGGCAGGCATTGTTTCAACACCTGGTTTTTTTTTTTTTTTTTTTTTTTTTAGTAGGTCTTTGACAAACAACTCACGGTACTCTCCAATATGGCATCTATGATGCAGCCAGAGAGCTGCTGTTCAGTCACCCCCTCCCCACTATACATTTCCCATGGCATGATATTTACATATAAGGACAAAATTCCTTTGTTCCCCGTGGGAAGCCCAGCTTCAGGCTTCTGAATTATAAAGCTTCCTCTATCTCAGTGGTTCTCAATCTTCCTAATGCTGCGACCCTTTACTACAGTTCCTCATGTTCTGGTGACCCCCAACCATAACATTATTTAGTTGCTAAATCATAAATGTAATTTTGCTACTGTCATGAATCATAATGTAAGTATCTGATGTGCAGGATATCGGACATGAGACCCCCACGGGGGTCGTGACCCACAGGTTGAGAACTGCTGCTCTATCTGTGCCCTGCTCCTGGTCTACACTGTATTCCCTGGCTCTCTGGGGTTTTGTCCATGCTGTGCCTCAGTTTCCAGTGTGTTGCTTTCTCTGTCCTGCATTTCTCAGTTCTTAGCTCAAAGATGTCTTCCACATGTACCAACCATGTCTCATCCCCATCTGTACTTCCTGAGACCTTGTGAGTGAGTACAAGTCAGACACTGTTTTCACATTCCTTGTGTTAGCTGAATTCACACACTTGGGCTCCATGATTTGACTGTAAGGAAACTGAGAGCATGACTGATAGTCACCCATGTTGTCGTACAGGGCTTGGCTCATGGTTGCTGCTAATACGTTATTTCTGACAACCGTGAATAAGTTTTTTGTTATCTGGAAATGGTAGTCAATCAGGCTTTCCATTGATTTTATCATAGATCTGCTCCCCCACTGGAAATGTGGTTCCCACGGTGTCCGAGAGAGGCCTGAGAACTCTCAGGGGCTCCGTGAAAACGATGTGGCATGCGGGCATATCTCCATCATCTGGTCATTTCTACTGGAAGTCTTGCTAGGGTCTGGAACCTTCGTTTTTTCATTAAAATGTGTGTACTTGGGTGTTGTGTAACTTCCTGGGGAGATGTGAACAAGTATCTCTTTAGCTCATACACAGCACCAACTACTGGCCAAAGAAGTGACTGCATCCAAGTCTAGCTTGGAAACCAATGAGATAATTGGGGTCACTTCCAGAAGCACTGGGTGACCCAAAGGCAGCTGAGTCACTGCCTAGCCCACCCCAGCCTGGGTGATGACTCACAAAGCCTCATCCCTGGAGCTCCTGCACAACTTCAGGTCGTGCTCCTGGGAAGGGCCTCCGTGCCCTGGCAATTGCAAACTGCTTATATAACCTTGTGGAAGGGCTTCCAAGTCTAGTCCTTTCTAAGGGTCCCCAAGCCACGTGAGTTCAGTAGCTTCCTAAATCTTAAGAATCTTCTCTTTCCTCTGCGACAGAGTGTTCCCTTGGAGATCAGTTTGCAGCTGGTAACCCCAGGGAGTGGCTGCAGGCCAATGCCAGATTGCAGGTAAATAGCCAGGGCTGGAGGAAGAGAAGACACTGCTGTAGGACAGTGACTGCTAGGTGGCTGAGCCCCAGGAATGCTTTAGCCTCTTAGGATTCATGGCATGTGCCACTTTTCAGCTCTCAATCGAGTGAGGTATGAAGTCATTTCCAAAGCGGCATCTATGAAATTCCATTACACGGGGCTTTTCAATTTGAGGGGAAAGACCTTTGCTGAAACTAATTTGCAGCTGCTTTAATCACAGAGTTCAGACGGCAGCGCAGGCTGTCCTCGTCGCTGTGGCTGAAAGAGTTCAGACTGGTCCTAGAGACTAGCTCCTGCCCCCACCTCACTCCTGGCTTCCTTCTGTAGTTCTGGGGCATCCCCTCATTTTTGCAATTTTTTTTTATATGAAAAGTAATTATTTTCATCCGTCCTAGTGAATGCAAATGTCTTGCACTCAGAGAGCCTTTGAAGATGCTGCTATAAATCAGAGAAAAAAAAGGTGCGACCCAGGAGAAGATTATCTTGGGGTATCTCTGCCGGCCTCTCCTGACTCACAGGACTCTCCTGAGTTCTTTTGTTCCCTTTATCTGCTGATATCACTGGGCTTTTTCTGGACCCAAAGAAGGGCAGCTAGGAGTCACAGAAAGTAAAGAATACTTAGTTAGAGATCAAAGAAGTAAGTTTAATCTTACTTCTCCTATTTTCTAAATTTAGTCCCTTGACAATTTTTAAAAATGAATACTCTCTGTGTGTGTGTGTGTGTGTGTGTGTGTGTGTGTGTGTACACGTGCAGAAAACAAAACAGCAAGCTAAGCAAGTGCGTGTGTGCTGGTTAGCTGTGTTTCTTCATGGCTCTGCTTCAGTCTCCCCTGAGCTCCTGCCCTGACTCCCCTTTATGTCGGACTGTAGGCTGTGAGGTGAAATAAACTGTTTCCTCCACATGATGTTTTGGTCATGGTGTTTATCACAGTCACAGAAAGCAACCTTCGACACACCTATAACCCTAGCACTGGGGAGGCAGAGAGAGGAGAATCCTAGGGGATCACAGGCTAGCTAGTCTGACTGAAACGGTCAGCTTCGGGCTCTGTGAAAGCCCTGAAAAAATAAGGTGGAGACTTACAGAAAATACCCAAAGCCAACCTCTGGCACTCATGCACAGGCACAGGCACACACACATTTAATTTTTAACTTGCCTACAGGCCAATCTGATTGAGGTAATTTTTCAGTTTTAGTATATGTGCTGCCTCAGCCAGCACGAGGTAATTTTTCAACTGAAGTTTCCTCATTCCAGATGACTCTGGTTTGTGTCACGTTTACCTCCCCCCAAATGAACCACCACAAGGTGTGTGCCACCATGCCCAGTTTTTACATAGGTGTTTAGGATCTGACTTCCGGTACTCTCAGACTTGTGGAACAAGCACCTTACCTGCTGAGCCCTCTCTCTGGCTCTGACAACTTCATGAAGCTTTTTAGGGCATCCCATTTATGAGATGAAGGTAATTCACACTTACACTGAAGATCACATGGGGTGTAGAGGGAAGACCAGAGAAGGTGAAGTGTGGGAAAGCATTTAGGCTCCGTTCACAGGTCTGCGGTTTACCCAAGGGTGTTTATTGAGAAGCAGTTGTCTCAATCAAGATACAGCTGCTTGAAAGCCTTTTTGGGGAGAAGGTCTGTGGCCCCAAGGTTGCCTGTGAAGGAAGAAAGGTTTGGGAAGAGCTGGATACCAACTAAGCCATGTTGAGTCTTCCATGGCTAGCACAGACTCATCAGACAACCTTTGGTTTCCTTGGAGAGAAGAAAGAGATGCTGAGACACGATGACAAACAGGCTTATAGTTAAGTTCTGGGGCAGGGTTTTGGAGGCCAGGTGATTATGAATAATTTTTAATGTGGTGCTCTAGCACAGTGTTCAACACAGATATTATAAGACAGGCACAAAGTGAAGGGTCATACGACTGGTCCTGGGGGAAGAACTTCGCTTAGCGATTGCTAGCTACTCTTTCGGCCTATCAGCAATTGAACATGTGTCTCCTGACAGCAGGTGCCCCTGTCTACTAACATACGCATCACAGACGCAGGGCACATCAGGTCACTTGTTTTCGTAGCCTCCTTTGCATCAAGGATACAGTGTGAAACCTAGTCTCCACCGATGCACCTGCCCCACAGTGTGAAATAATTGCTGACATAGTGAGCGAGGACCTGTGCAGAGTCCACCTGGGTGTGAGCAGCAGGCCAATGGCTGCTGCAGCCCACTGGCGATAGAGATCTTGGTTGCAGCGTATCTGAGGATAGTGACCATGGCTGCCATGGCTGGTTGAGGGGGCTGTGGTGTGACTCGCAGTCACATCTCCTCTCGCCATACCTGTGTCATTAAGTCATAAAAAGGGGGACAAGAATAGAATACTTTCCTTAATTAAAAGTTATTTCATGTATATGAGTATGTTGCCTATGTGTATGTATGTGTATGCACTGTTGGTCCGTGGAGGCCGGAAGAGGGCAACATGTCATCTGGCACTGGAGTTACAGATGGTTTTGAGCCATGTGTAGGTGCCGGGAATTGAACCTAGGACCTCTGGAACAGCAGCCAGTGCTTTTCACTGCTGACCCATCTCTCCAGCCCTCAAGCACCTTCTTAATGAGCATCTTCGGGTATCTGCATCTACAGAATCATGACTTCTAGATGTTGAGGATGTCTGGGTTCCAATCCTAGCCCAGCTAGTGAGCTGTGTCACTCAGAGATGTACTTAGCATCTCAAGGCTTCCATTTCTTTATCTTTAGAATGGGTGTAGGAATGACCTCACTTCATGGGGCAGTTTTAAAACTTCAGTGAGGTGGAATCAATAAACAAAATAAGGAACGAGGACTGGACTTCTCAACATGATGGTCATGAGACACTAGCCATGTCTCTTTTAGTGCCAAGTTGGAGCACAATTCCTGCAGGAAGGGCTTGAAGAGTGAATGAAAGGTGGGCAAGTGTAGCCCAAAGGCAATGAGATAGTTTGGCAATAAAGCAGAGTGTGTAGTCAAGGGAAGTCTTCATTACTTTTTGAATGTATAAAGATCAGAAAGACAGAGGCATATGAAAAAAACTATGTGGTCACAGTTCAAGTGGAGAGGCTGAATAATACAAGAGAAAGCATCCTTGCTAGGGAGGGTTTCCTGAAGGGAAGGAAGGATGGGATCCATAGCAAAGCGGGTATCACCTGGGAGCACAGGGCTACCGTGGGTACCCTCTTACATACTCCAATCAGGTTGGCCTTTGAATAGAGAGAGGCCAGAGTCTGTCCCAGAGTTCTTCTTGCTTTTTGGAGAGCTAATTGCTTGGGGTGCTTTATTTTATGCATTAGGATATATGTTTACACACACCTAGCACTCATGAGTGTATGTGTCATCTGTGTGTCTGCGCGCACGGATGCATCACAGACACACAGACACAGACACACACAGAGACACACACACACACACACACACACACACACACACACACACACACACACACGAGGGGGTAGATGGGGTAGGGAGGAGAGATCCATCACAGGCTTGGAATAAAGTAGTCTCAATTTAAACCCCAGCTGCCATGCTTGCTAGCTAGCTAGCCTTTGGGAAGTGAATAAAAAACCTTTTTAGAGCCTCTATTTCCTCTAAAAATGGGGACATGTTTAGAACAACAGCTATAGGGGTTCTTGGGAAGATCAAATTAGAGAAAGCATGGAAATCACAGTGCCTGGCAGGTAGTAGGTGCTTAATAAATCGTAGCTACCATTATTATTCTGCTTAATAATTAGCAGCTTAGTCGTCATCATGACCACCTTCATCATCATCCACCTTCCTCCCTTCTGAAACTTTGTTTATTGATCAAATTAGAATGCTCGAACAATTCCAAAGGTACTTTTGCATTTCACAATATCTCACCACTCGAAGCCAACATGTCTTCTCCTTTCCAGGCAGCTTGGAGCCGAGAGGGGAAGTTGTGGGTGAAGCATTTCAATGGGAAGCCACCTGTCCATCCTTTTGTATTCTCCTCAGAGAAATCTGTTGTTCTGGGAGGGATTTTCCTCACATGGCAGTTTGGCTGCCTAAATGAAGCTGGGCTTCTTTGTGTCTGACTGTCCACTGGTTCCAGGGGTCAGCACAGAGGTGGAACAGCTTGTCTCCAGCAGGGGACGGATGGTGGAGTGTCCTGCTGGTGGCCCCATCGCCTGGTGGAGCCGTGAGAACAACACCGTCTGTTTCTGAGTACCTCCATGAATGTGTGTTCATGTGTGTGCACACTTGGGCACTCATAGCTTTTCCCCAGGGCCTGATTGGAATCTCGCCTCCCAATTTGAGATACTGTATAGCTCTGTGTCACAGATGCAGACAGAATTCCCGCCCCCTGCCCCCGGTCTGGGCTGCCTTGGGACACTTCAGTGCGCTCAAAGAAGGTTGTAAGTAGCAGCAGGTGAGAATTCCAAAGACTCAGTAAGTAACTCCTAGCTTTGAGGTTTGGGCAGCCCTGGCCAAGGATACTGAGTGGTGCAGGGAATATATGTGCAGACTTTTCAGTCAGATACCGTCAACTGTCAATCTCAGCTCTAACCCATAGTGACCGCGTCCCTCTGGACAGGTCATCTCACTGAGTCCTAGCTTCCGTCTATCATATAAATGCTGGTGTATAGCCAGTGGATAGTGAGTCACTGGTGGGGTGTGTTTGGTGTGCCTTGAACAGCATAGCCTATGTTGATTCACCCTGATATAGTGGGGGGCTCTGACAATTCCGTTAAGCCTTACTTTTCAGTTTTCTCGTTTAGAAATTGGGATTTAACCCTGAGTGAGGTTGCTATGAAAACCAAGTGATGCATAAACTTCCTCACCCAAGGTAGGAAGTAAACCAATAGCTTCTCTGTCCCCTTGGGAGAGAGATTTGTCGAGGGTGGGGAGGTGCAGGAAGAGTCACCCCACAGGTGAAGTTGTAGTTATGATCATACGGGGTGTGTCTGCTGACCTCCCTATATTCAGACTGTACTGGTGTTCGCTGCCTCCTGGGAGTAGGCAGCCTGTAATGATTATTGCTCATCTTCACAATGTGGATGAAGAGCACTTCCGTTCTGGCGCTCCTCCAGGGTTCAGGTAGGAATGTGTTTGTCATCCCAAGCAGGCCTTGAGGGAGAGTCTTCTTTGATTCTGCCTCAGATCCCTGAATTTTCCTGGGTCAGTCACCTCTACAGTGATCAGAATAGGACTGGACTCAAGGGACCTCTCTTCTATGGTTCCCTTGAGGAAATGAAATAGACATTAAGAGAATGAGCAGTCAAATCAAAGCCTCAGGAATGAAGAGAAAAGGGTCCACCCCTTCCCTTCTGCTTCACTCAGGACACCCCCACACAGGCACCTCCCTCCCTCCCTCCATGCCTGTTGTCTGGATTTCAAGAATTTTCACAAGGCTCTGGGCAAGCTAATCCTCTGCCATTCAAAACTCTTAGGATATACTCTCAAAAGGAAATCCGTTTTGTGCAAGTATTTGCGAATGTGTGATTCCCAGCCATCTATTCTGCCTAGTGTGGTGCTCTCCAGCTCTCCAGAGAGCCTGCGGAGGCTGGAGACTGGGGAAGCAAACACTCAGCCTGGCCTCACATGCCTTCTGTGCGCATGTGCTGTTTTCTGCCAGACTCCTAGGAGCCCACACTTCAAGGTGGTGTCACTTCCCAGTGCTAAGTCTGAGCCTCCTGGGCAACTCCATGGTCACTGGGGCCCATTTAGTGGAATGATTCTGGATACTTGAACTATGCCCAATAGTCTGGACACATACAGAAGAAGGGTAAGACAGACAACATGCCCTCAGAGAATGAGGGGAGGTTGCAGCTTTGGTGGTAACACCCTCACTCTATCCTTCCCTCACCCAATCACCCCATGACCAGGTAGCCAAATGTTATTGCCAGTATAGGGACACGTGAAGAGTGAATTTTCCATCAACACTTGTATCTAGACAACAAAATAAGCGGAGCCAGAAGCTCATGCTTGGTTTAGCACTACTCAACACGCAGCAATTATTTGGCACTGGTGCCGATACATATCGTTTTTCTCATAGGACTTAGTAGTAAGCCATTTCTTAGCATTAAGACCTGAGTAGGGAGCTGGGGAGATGGCTCACAGGTTAACAGTGCTTGCTGCTCTTCTGCGGGAACCAGGTTTGATTCTTAGCATCTACACCAGGGTGGCTCACAACTGCCTGTAACTCCAGCTCTAGAGGTACCCAATGTTTCTAGCCTCTACCGGCACCTATACTTATGTGGACATACCCACACACAGACATGGACACATCTAATTAAAATCTTTTTTAAAAGACCTATTTAAATACTTAGTAAGTCTAGATAGGTTAATGAATGGAGGCCTTCTGTTGGTCAAGGTTCTCAGAGAAATTGAACCGGTAAGATAAATAGATGAATAGATTGGGTAGATTGGTGGAATAGGCTCATGTAATTATGGAGCTGATAAATAGATTATAAATGGTAGATAGATAGACAGACAGACAGACAGACAGATAGATAGATAGATTAGTGTGGTAAATTATGGAGGTAATTATGGAGTTAAGTAGCAAATAGATAAATAGTTAGCAGAAGCAGTTTCTGAAATCACAGATGTTGAGGAGTCCCAAGATAGGCATTGATTGGGAAGATCAGAAAAGCCAGTGGTGTGACTATGTGTGCTTCCAAAGACATAAAAACCAGGTCATGACTGGTATGCCTCAGGACTTCTGTTGTAAATATTGGAGTGTGAAGGCCTAAGGACCTAGATTTCTGGTGTTTAAGGGCAAGGAGATACAGGCGTTTCAACTCTAGAAGAGAGAAAATTCTCCTTTCCTATACTTTTGTTCACATAGACCCTCAGCTGATGCATGGCACCTGCCTACACTGAATAAGGGCATATCTTGTTGACTTAGCTCATTGAGGCTAATGGCATTTCCCCCCTGGGAACATTCTTAAAGATATATATACATATATAAAAATGGTGCTATGCTCACTATCTGGGCATCTCTTAGTCCATTCAGGTTAACTGGAGAAAGTGAGCATCGCAGGGCTCTCCTCTCTTAGGTATTTGCTAAGACACTTTTCTCCACTTGTGCTAGTTAGACAAACAAGAACAGATGGAGTCACAAGCCTAGACTTTGACCTAGACTTCAGGTAGACTGATACCTGTCAAAACATGATGCGTTCTGGGCCATGTAGCCCAGCTGCAGTGGATGTGGAATAATTCACTCCCAGTGCTGTGCTGGGCTAGGATGAAGTTGCCTAGCAACGGCAAGCATTTGTTGAGCAAAATGACTGAAGAAACTTTTCTTGCCTACAAGTTCTAGAAGAATGGGCCAGCAGGACCCTAAGGACTGGCCAAAAATCTCCAAGAAGTTCCGTGATTCCCATAAACTCAACACAAGTTGAACGGATGGCTAAACATTTCCTTTCCCATTTTTGGAGAACAGTTTTTTGTAAGTGACATTTTGTCTCCAAGCCTTGTCCATCCATCAATCCTTGTCCATCCTTCTGTTACCTTCCCAAGTCAGCGGTGCCCCTTCCCAGCCCACCTGGCACCAGATGTTCTGTCAGCCACCACGGTGTGTCCCGTGTCCTCCGAGTGGCAGAATGCGAAATCTCAGGCGACGTTCACCTGGAAGCGCTTAGCCCTCAACAGCTGCAGCCCCTTGATTACCTTGCCTGCCTCGGCAGCTCCGGGCCACCACCGTATCAATTGCTTGTCAATTCAGTTTAGCAATGACTTTGACTGACTGGGATGAGGGGAGTGGAAGTAGCGTGTAAGCGAATGGTTAAAATTAATTGCTACATAGGAAAAAATTGAAAGATAATTATTCCTGCTTTCCTGTCAGTGCTTGAGGGTAGATGACCTCATTAACTTGCAGCTTGTACACAATTCAATTACTAGGAGATGGGAAATACATTTTTAATTACCTCAGTGGCCTGCATACCATTCATCTCCATTTGCATGGCTTTTAATTTTTTTTTTAAACTGTTGTGCTTTGAAGAAGAGGCATAATCTCAGAAAGGTTGCCGTAAAGGCCAGCTCCTTGCCCTTATTATTCCTGCTTAAGTTAGGATGGTAAATGTATGCGATTAACCCTTCTGTACCAGGTGAGTTGCAAGGAAGCCTTCGATCTAATAATGTATCTTTAATTAGCTTGTGGTATTGAAAATTCCCAACTCCTAGTGAGAGGGAATTAAGGAGGATGAAATTGTATACTTGGTTTCCAATCACTGAAAGAAGAAATTAGAAGCTATGGAAATCAGGATGGTGTGTTGATAGCAATTTCCCTGCAGACCCCAAGGGAGAACACGTCTGATCTTATTTTGATGTTTGTTGTTTCTCTGATTGGGTTCAATGATAGAGTCCATTATTTTTAGTATATCCTTTGTTTTTGTTTGTTTGTTTTATTTCTGGCCTACATTTGGAAAGCTGCCTGTGCTGTAAATAGTCTTGCCGTTTTGATAACAGCTTTTGTAAGTAACATTTGGTTTCAAAGTCTTGTCCATCCATCAATCCTTATCCATCCATCTGCTGGCTTCCCTAGTCAGCAGTGCCCACACTGCCCGAGTGTGCAGAATGCCCATGTGAGTGTTGGCTGTTAACTGCTCTCACCATCAACTGTGAATGTAACGGTCACCCTCCTGCACTTTGAATCACCCTCCCCAAAGTGCCCAGAGCCTGGATTCCCAAAGTCTCTGAAACATGGGGGATGGAAAACCCTCTGGACAAAGCGGTCCATATGCGACCTGCTCCCACCACACACAGACACATAGCTCAGGACAGATTGCTTTCCCTTCTATACCTTCAGTACCTAAAGAGTCAGGTGTGTAAACTTGTGATGAATCTTTGACCTCTACAGCTGGGGCTAGGGGTAGGAGTCCTATTTGCAAAGGAAGCTCATTTGTGTGTATGGACCCTATGGATATTCACCAATTAGGATAATGAAAATCATGTGTCTTATAAAGTAGGAGTAAACATATATAAAATATGTTCTTTAAAGTCTGGGCGACTGTGTGTGTGTGTGTGTGTGTGTGTGTGTGTGTGTGTGTGTGTGTATGTTCATGCATGTGCAGGTGCATGTGCGTGGAGGCCAGAGATCAACCACAGGTTTATTTTCTCAGGATGCTGTTCACTTTTGGTTGTTTTGGTTGTTTTTGAGCTACGGGTTCCTCACTGGCCTGGAATTCAATAATTAGCTAGCTTGGCTGGCCAGTGATCCTCAGTGATTTACCTGCCTGTCTCTGCCTCCCAAGTGCTGTGAACAAGTGGCTTTTCCCATGAAGTCTGGGAATTGAACTCAAACGCTATACTTGCACAATAAGCCCTTCACTGACTGAGCCATCTCCCAGCCGTGTAAGTCTGGATGACCTTTGGCATGGACTCACTATTACATGTATTTACATGTCACAACCCGTTGCTCCTTATCCATGCAGGAAATAGCCAAGTAAGACAGGAAAACTGGCGTGAGGTCTGCTGGTGTCAGATTTGTGATGGAGTGCTCCCCATACTGCTTCTCCCTTGGCCTCCCTCTTAGGTGGCCTGACTGAACTCTGACTGAGTGAAAGGTGAGCCGGAAACCGCTGTTTTTGCAGTGCTGGTGATCATCATTGGAGCTAGGTGCTTAAGTCAGCAATGATGGTGGTGTATACATGCAGCAGCATGCTAAGCATGCACATACCACTAAGAAGACACTGTGGTTGATAATTTTCAAGTGTTTGGGGATGTTTCCTAAGCAGAAAGCTGCTTTTGCATTCTAGCTCATGGTCTAAGGGAGTTTCTAAGTCTCCTGAGTAATCTGAGGTGAGCTATCTAAAAAGCAAGTCCAGAGTTCAAAGTATCTTTAAAAATGGGTACTAAGACATGTTTTTGACATTATTTGGCACTACTTATCATGTGACTTAAAACTATAAACTCCGTTCATAGTGTTTCTGTTAGAATGCTTTCCTGTGATGTATATGACATAAATCAATATTTTATATTGCTTCATTGATGCTGATTTTTTGTAGCTATGATTTTTTTTTGACACAGGACATCTTTTTCTTTTACATATTTTAAGATGCATATACATTAAATCTCTTTCTAGATGCAATTTTCTTTTAGTCTGATCTTAGCGAATAAACATCTCTTGGCTTCTCATACTGTTGAAAAATCACCTCATGTATGTGTTAACTATTGGTAAATTCATGTCTAAATGCCGCAGGAAAGTATTAAATGTCAGACCATCCAAGTCAGTAACATAGATATTTTAGTTTGTGATAATAATAAGATGTTCATAGAGTATTAAAATTAAAAGGCCTGAAATGCTGCTCTTCCTGGGGTTCCTTGGGAATCCCTGAAGATTTGTCCTTATAATTCTCAGATTAAAGTGTGGTGGGGATTGCCCATGGATCTATCTAAGCAACGTGCTTTAATTGTACAACAACTAACTCGGGGGGGGGGGGGGGGGATGATTTATTATAGTTTTTACTGATAGAAAAGATTTAAAGCTTACAACTTACAAGTACAATTGAACATACTTAACATGGTTACTGTGAACCTATTGTCAACTGATGATCACAAAATGCTTTCACTGAGTTTTACCCAGCTTGTGTACCCATAACCAGCCTGTGGTCAACCATAAGTAAATGTTTCACCTGGTCAGATTCAGCAGAGGTTTCTCTCTTCACCATGTGAACGACACAGGAAAGACATGTGCCAGAACATTATTCATTTGCTTCCTTGGTGAAGTGTGTAATAGTAAAAAAGATGGTCCCACTGGTTTTTGTATATTCACCATGTAATAGCTGCAAAAAAAAAAAAGAAAGAATAGCACCATTTTAGGTTTAATCAACTTTATTAACATTTTCCTCATTACTTTTTGAAGTTTGGGCACTCAACAAAATAAATCAAGTGCTATGTGTGGTATTCACCATTTCCATGGTGCAAGTATTTCTGCCATGGCCAGCTCCAAGCCACCGATGAGATGAGAACTCAGAGATGAGAAGGCCCTGCACAGTACGCCCTGGTGTGGTTTCAGTCAACCCAGGCATAAAAGAGCACAGCCAATAACACAGCAGTGTGTTAAGAAGTAAGAAATTTGGAGTACTCTATTGCCTTTGTTTTTTTTATTTTAATTTTCTTGTCTTATTGAAGCGTAACTGACAACTAAAAAAATTATGTATTCTCTACAGTGTATAGCTTGTTGTATTGATACATGTGCACACTGTGAAGTGATGCCATGATTAAGCTAATTAGCATATCTATCACCTCTTTGAACGTAATTTATTTGGTTCTCCCAACTGTCATCGATTACTTCATCTCTGGCCATTTCTGAGATGGAAGTTTTTCGTGCTAGACCCAAGTCTTTGGGAAGACCTCTTTTAACACATAGGAATTCTCTGTAAATATTAACAGATAAGTCTCCTGGAAGGAAAGAACTGTAGACATTAAAGAGAATGGAGATGAAAAAAAAAAAAACAAAGAATGTGGAAAAATTGTAGTTTTTTTAAGAAAATGTATAGTGAAGACTTTGAAAGCATACAGGCTTGTCTTTGAAATCTCATTCTTTAACTGACTAGTCATGAAGGACTGGAGTGGGGGAGGTGGTGGCTTTTATCTTGGAACCTCTGCTTCCTGGCCTGGACATAACAATAATGGTACTTAGCTGTCAGTACCCAACTTCTGTGCTTATTGAAGGGCAAGTTTGATAACTAGAGTACTTGGCCTAGAGTCTGTCTGCAGAAAATACACAATAAAGAGTAGCCTAACACAGTAGATATGGATTGAGCTTCAGTATTTCTCCCCCATTCCCAGTAAATGAAGGTGTTGATGATGCAGTGGAGATGTGGAGAGACATTGTTCCTGGGTTGAGATTAGCGCTTTTGATGACCTGCTGTTGACTCTGTGCCTAGGGATGAGCTGGTTCACAGAAAGCAGGGATCATAGACAGCCATATGCTTGTTGCTGGGTTTTGACACTGCTCAGGAAATATTTACATGAACTCCTTGGTGTTGCTTAATAAATAAATAAATAAATAAATAAATAAATAAACAAACAAATAAATAAATGCTTATTGTAAAAACTCTAGAAAATAAAAATAAGTCTGTCACTGAATGTGAAGTGCATCAATTCAGCTACACTGGCTGGTCAGAGAGTTCACATCCATCTCTGCCTTCCTAGCTCTGAGATTATAGCACGAGCTGCAGGACATTTACATGGATGTCTGGGATCCGAACCCAGGTTGTCGTGCTTGTACGGCAGGCTCTTTACCCACTGGGCCGTCTTCCAAGCCTGGATACTCACTTATTTGGTTCTGTATATTTTTTCGCTTGTTTAAATATGAATTTTTAAAATACTATTTTATGGTTTAATTTCTTTTACTCAGTGATATCCCGTGATCCCTCATGACGAACATTTTTCAAAGTTTGTGAGTATTCTCCAACAATAATTTCTATTACTTTATTTACTCTCTCTGTCTCTCAGTGTGTGTGTGTGTGTGTGTGTGTGTGTGTGTGTGTGTGTGTGTGTGGTGTGTGTACATGTGCCGCAGCATGCATGTGGAATCTGTAGGGGTCAGTTCTCTTTTTTTGCTATGTGGGTTCCCGGGATCATTGAACTTCAATTGTCCAGCTTGGTAGCAAGTGTCTTTACCCACTAAGCCACCTTGCTGGTCCTCCACCAATTTTAAGGCTCCACACTGTGTGATTACAGGAGACTATTTTAGTATATTTGCCAAGGACCCTTTCATTGGACCTTTATAACTGTGGTAGTTAGTCTCAATGGTCAACTTGATGAGTTCTAGAATCATCTGGGAGATGGGCCTCTGCACATACCTCTGGGGAATTATCTCCATTGAGTTAATTAGAGTATGAAGACTCACCAACTGTGGGTAGCTCCATTCCTGAGCTGTGGTCTTGAACTGTATAAAAGGGAGAAAGTGAGTTAAATACAAGCGGCGTTCGTCACTCTCGGCTTCCCGACGGCTGAGACAATGTGAGCCGCTGGCTGCCTCCTTCTGTACTGTGACTTTTTGCAACCATGGACTATAACAACGAACTCTGACCCCCAGTAGACCCTTCCTTCTTCAGTTGTGTTGGAGTATTTTATCACAGAAACTGGAATAGTAACTAAGATCATGGTATTAGGTTTTTAAATTCTGTTCTCTCTTCTTCAGAAATAGAAAGTCCAGGGTCAGCAGGAATGCACACTTATGATTTTACATGCACAATTCTGCCTCATCTCATTTTGAGGCCCTCCAGGCTCCTCTGCAGCTCAGGTGTTCACAGTGGCTCATGAGAAGGCATTTTGGACTCTTCAAAGCAGGCGGTACAGTGCTTGTTCTAGGCTCTCTCAGCTTCCTCAGTTTCTCCTTCTCAGGACTCTGGCTTAACTAATGGGGATGGCCAAGGGAACCGAGGGCTAGCTAGCAGGACTTGGGCTGCCGGCTGGG
>CABHPQ010171665.1:0-14055 GCA_902168405.1 Peromyscus aztecus | reverse complement strand
GTGTGTGTGTGTGTGTGTGTGTGTGTGTGTGTGTGTGTGTGTAGGTCAGAGGTCAATGCCAAGCATCCTCCTCTCTTGTTCTCCAACTTAGTTTTTGAGGCAGGACCTCTCACTAATCCAGAGCCCACCAATTGACTGTCTGGCCCACAAACTCCCTGGAATCTCTTGTTTTTCCCTCTTAGTACTAGGGATTACAGATACTCAGTACACCTGGGTTTTGATGTGGGTGCTGGGGATCTGGATTTGGGTCTCCATGTTTGTACAGCAAATATTTTATCTACGCTGCCATCTCCCCATTCCTGTTCTTATGACTTACCCCCTTACCCACCGCTCTACACATTTTTCTCTGTTAAATATCATTTAATGAATGACATTTCTTCCTTTTTCTCATGGTTAAAAATAGGTCCCAAGTTCTCTAACATGAAACTTCAGCACCACCGCCCATTTCATGTAGTTAATTGTTCTTGTCTGGTTTTATATGGAACTTACCAGAACTGCCATATTTCAATAGTGGTAAGTCTCCTTCTCCTATGAGTTGGAATGTAGAAAGCATGAGAGCAAGATATGTCTTAGTATAACTTTTATTTTCACAATGTTGTTGATAGACTTGTGCAGGAAGCATTGCACACCATGAGTGAATGATACATGCTTTTTTGTTTTGTAGACTCTATGGAAGGTTCTGTTTTGTAGACTCTATGGTAGGAACACAAGAGCTAGGTCTCTGTGGATAGTGAGGGAAAGGAGTCCATAGTGAAAACTGCAAGTTACTCACATGTTGCAGTAAAAACAGAAACTGGAGTTGGAAGAGTAAAGCTTAGCACAGCAAGATCTGGAACATCGAGTGTCTTAGTTACTTTTCTATTGCTGTGGCAAAATACCATGACCAAGGCAACTTATAAAATAAAGCATTTAAGTTGGGGTTCATGAATCTGGAGGGTTAGAGTCCATAACTATCATGGTAGGGAACATGGAAGCAGATAGGCAGGTATGATGCTGGAGCAGCAGCTGAGAGCTTACATTTGATCCACAAGCATGAGGCAGAGAGCTGACTGAGAATGGCACAAGCTTTTGAAACCTCAAAGCTTACCCTGAGTGACACACCTCCTCCAACAAGGCCACACCTCCTAATCCTTCCCAAACAGTTCCACCAGCTAAAGACCAAGCATTCAAATACATGAGCCTATGGGGACCATTCTCATTCCAACTACCACACTGAGGAAGATAAATAAGAAGGCTTGTGTTTGGATCTGAGATAATCAAGCTAGACAGATAACAGGAAAGAAAGGGCTCCAGACCAGGAGCAGCAGACCAGCTGGTCCCTCAGAAGCCCTTGAAGGACATATGTGAGACACTATTGTTCTATTATATTCTTCCTTCTAATAAAGCTAATTGTAAATAAGGCTTCGAACAACAAGCTTCTGCCTCGAACAACTCAGACCACTGCATAGGTGAGGAGCTATGTGTGAAGTAACCAAGATTGGTTGCAGCTACATGAAGTAACAGGTTGGTGACTGTGATGTCACCGTAAATCTACATGCTGAGCATGTCATGTGAAAACAAAGAGAATTTAGCATAATGTACACTTGGACACCTGATACCTTCAAGGTCAGAAGGAAGAAACTCTGGCTAAGTGACTAACAGCTAGCAGGCCATCAAGGTCAGTAAATAACAAAACTGGAGCCAGTGATGGACAGAACGTGGTTTTGATCATTTGATCATTCCTAACACAGTGAGCAGCATAAGTAAAGTGTGATCTTCTCCCTGGATGGACCATGGGGTCATGCATAGAACATGGAACATGTGGGTCCTCCATTAGTTCAGCCATTATACCTCAGAGAACTAACCAAGCTCATAGCAATCACCTCTCTCTTTTGTCTATAAAAACCCTTCAACAAAGGAGCTCAACAGCTCTTTCCTGTCTTGGAACTCCTCCCCCACAGCCACACACTCTCTCTCAGGAGTTTTACTTTTCCTCTTTTTCTCACTTTTCTGTAATTCTTAAGAGAGCTTGTTACTGCTTTCTATACTAGCAGGAGAGTGTGTGTCTTTAATTTTCATTTTTTAGGAGGCAAGGAAGTTGGGGCCACTGTCTCTGTTGGTCTTTGGTGACTACTGTGTGCCCAACACCTTAGAGTCTCTTTTATCTCTGTTGTAGAGAATTCAACCTTCCATCTTGATGGCAGTCTTTCCTACTCTAACATTCTTTGGCCAAGGGAGTGAAGCCCCAGGTAGATGCATGTGGGCTCCAGTGCCCCTGAGGGGTATGTTTCGGACCCTTACTGTTTTTATTTTAAAACTTGTTTTTTAAAATTTGTTCATATTTTATGTGTATGGCTGTTTTGTCTGCATGTGTGTCTGTGCACCACATGTGTGCAGTGCCCCTGGAGACTAGAAAAGAAAGTTAGATCCCCTGAAACCGGAGTTACAGATGGTTGTGTGTGGTGATATTTTGTTTGTGCGCTAACAAGTAAAGCTTGCCCAGAGATCAGAGTGCAGAGCTAGCCACTAGAGGCCAGGCAGTGGTGGCACACACCTTTAATCCCAGCACTTAGGATCTCATGCCTTTGATCCCAGTACTTGGGAGGCACACACCTTTAATCCCAGCACTTGGGAGGAAGAAACATGGCTGGGCAGAGAGGAAGTGATAAGGTGGGGTGAAGTCTCTCTAGTGGCTGCTCTTTTACTTCTCTCATCTTTTGGCATTTACCCTGATATCTGACTTTGGGTTTTTATTATTAAAATCAATTAGAAGCCACACTGTAGTTGTGAGCCACTGTGTGGGTGCTGAGAGTTAAACCTAGGTCCTTCTAAAGAGCTGCCAGTGCTCTTAACCACTGAGCCATTTCTCCAGCCCTTTATTTTTAAACTTAAAGATCACGACCCTCAAGGGACCTTGTGTTTCACCCACTGAACTCTTCAGGGCATCATGTGTCCCTCGCAGTGGCTCCTAATCCTAGAAGCAGCTTGGTGCTGTACAAGCTTTGGGATCCAAACCCTGCATTCAAATTATGCCTGCCTTAGAGTGCATAAGTCACACTTTGCCTCAGCTTCATCGACAAAGTGATTATATCACAGTCACAGCACTGTTTTGAGAAGGAGATTATAACAGGATAGAAAGCGTTTAAAAATATGAACGTTGCTTTAAATTTTAACGATATTCCAAATATATTTATGCATGTTCCTTTTGAACCAGCAGAGAAACTTTGGTCTAACTGGGGAGGGTAGAGGGTGAAGAAGTGTACCCAGATAGCTGAGAGGAGATGAGGCCATATCAAGGTGATCTGAAAACAGTGTTTTCCACACAAATAGTGTGAGTGGTTACTATTCTAGGAGGATTCATTGATTATGGATTTAATAAATAATTATTACAATATAATAATTCTATGAACAACTAAATAATTATACCCTATTATTCAAATATTTTAATATAATGTAAACAATTGCATGATACCATGTTGTACAATAAACATATCTTTGATTTGCAAAAAAGATCCCTAATTCAGTAGTAACAGAGATAGGATTAAAACAGTGAAATGCAGGCCTAGAGAAATGGCTGAGCAATTGAGTGCACTTGTTGCTCTTTCAGAGGACCTGAGTTTAGTTCCCAGCGCTCACACAGGACAGGTTACAGCAACTTGTACCTCCTACTTCGGGGGATCCAATGCCCTCTTCTGGCTTCCGTGGGTACCTGCCATGTGTGGCATACATGTAGAGACACTCACACATGTACACATAAATAGGATAAATCTTGAAAAAAATAGTGGAATGCTTCTTTGTGTGTGTGCTTTCCTTTGGCCAAGATTAAATAAAAATCAACAGTATGAATCTTACTGAGGACCCCAGAAACATGGTGGCACCATGGCTGGGAAAGGAAAACTGATGTTACGTATGTTTTTTGGAACCCAACATGCTCCTTTTCAGAATTTGCCCTTAGGAAATGATCATTTTCCTAAGCTGTAATTTAGAGTGCTTTTTACTGTAGCATTGCTTGTGATTATGAAAAATGTGGAACAGCTTCTGGGGCCAACAAAGTAGGAGGATGGTTAAGTAAAATTTGATTATCTAATACTGTATTTCCATTAAAAATTATGATATAAACTTACATTTCTTTACCAAGGATGGTTGTGTGGATCAAAAAGAGCAGGTTGTAAAATGACATCTGTAGTGTGATTCTTAGTTGTTTAAAAGAACATACGGGTGAGTAGGTGTGTGTATGTGCACATACAGACATGCTTGTGCAAATAGCTCATGACAAGTTCAGTGGTGAGTGTATTCGCCACTTGTCTGTCGCTGTGACAAGACACCATGACTAAGGCAGCTGAAAGAAGGGAGAGTTTGTTGGGCTCACAGTTTCAGAGGGTGAGTCCATGACCACCATAGTGGGGAGCATGGCAGCAGGTAGGCATGGTGCTGGAGCAGTAGGTGAGAGCTTACATCCATAAGCGTGTGTGTGTGTGTGTGTGTGTGTGTGTGTGAGAGAGAGAGAGAGAGAGAGAGAGAGAGAGAGAGAGAGAGAGAGAGAGACTGACTATGCCTAGAATTGGCTTTTGAAACCTCAAAGCCCACTTCTGGTGACACACCTCCTCCAGTAGGGCCACGCCTCCTCATCCTTCCCAAACAGTTCCGCCAACTAAGGACCAAGCATTCAAATATATGAGCTGATGAGGTCCACTCTCGTTCAAACCACCACAGTCATTTTTCTGTTGCTGTGATTAAACACCATGAACAAATATCTCAGTCAATGTTCTATTGCTATCAAGAGACACCATAACCATGGCAACTCTTATACGAAATCCATTTAATTGGGACTTGCTTACAGTTTTAGAGGTTTATTCCATTATCATGGCAGAAAGCACGGCAGCACACAGGCAGACATAGGGCCAGAGAAGTAGCTGAGAGTGCTACATCTGAATCCACAGGCAGCAGGAAGAGAGAGAGCGACACTGGGGTTGGAATTGAGCGTTTGAAACCACCCCTAGTGACCAGCCCCCTACAACAAGGCCACGCCTTCCAATCCTTTCAAATAGCGCCACTCCCTGGTGACCAGGCATTCAAATCTATGAGCCTATGGGGGCCATTCTCATTCAAATCATCACACCAACGTAGTTTATGGAAGGAAGAGTTTATTTGGGCTTATAGTGCTAGAGAGAGAGACTCCATTATAGTGGAGGAGGCATGGCTGGCTCTGGAAATGGAGAGATCGCATCTTCAACTGTAAACATGAAGTAGAGTCTGTGAGCTGGAAGGGGGGCCAGGCCAGAAACCCTCCAAGTCAACAGTAACAGTGCTTCCTCCAGCAAGCCTCTACTACCTAAACCTCCCAAAGAGCAGCACCACTGGGGACTGACTGAGTGTCTAAATATGTGAGCCCATAAGGAAGCTTTCTCATCCAAACCACCACAGTGTGAGGCTTTTAGGAGATATACTTAATTTTATCTCCCTTCTTCCCTCCCTCCTTCCTTCTCTCTCTCTCTCTCTCTCTCTCTCTCTCTCTCTCTCTCTCTCTCTCCTTTCCAAGACAAGAGCTCACTATGTAGCCAGGCTGACTGAGAACTTACAATTCTCCTGCCTCAGCCTGCTGGGTCCTGAGATAATAGGCATGTACCACCATACTTGGCTAGAGGATGTACTTTTCAAAACATTTCCATAATATGCAAATTGTTTCACAATAAATACGAACCATTTTTTTATAATCAGAAGAAAAGAATCAAAGCGTACCCTCTGATGTATTAAAGAGGGAGTGCTGTCTGCAGAGAAAATGGCATGTGTGGATGATGAAGACAAGACGGTCTGGTCTCAGCTATGCAAAGCTATGAGGCACACAGGGGCATGCAGTTGTGAGAGAGCTGACTCATTCCAGCCACATGTGTTAGGTGGCTGGCTGCACAGAGGAACAGGGGTGTTTGAACTTAGCATTGAAGGATGAGCATGAGTGACATGGGGAAAGACATCCGGGTGGATACAGGCAATGAGGTTTAGCTGCAGCTGAGGTAGTGGATGTCTCTATATTTAGGTGTTCCAAGTTCTCGCAGATCAGAGGATTCACTTTGATCTGTTCTATGTTGAAAAGCCTACAAGAACCTCAATCCACATCCGTCCAATGCTTAGTGAGGCTCCTGTGCTGATCTGGGAATTACAGTGTTTCTGGGAGCGTGACCTCACGATAGGCGTTAGATTCTGTTATAAATGTGCCTTTTAGAAATCATGCCATAAAGCAACACAATTAGTGGCTTCGACGTGGAGACCATGAATATACATGTAAGTTGTAATGAAAGAGGTAACAGTTATAACAGTGTGCGAGCGTAAGCCTTGCCTGAATTCAATTCTGCATTAGCAGCATATGAACAGTCAAAAGTGATGGCTCTCAAGTAACTTAGGTGGAAATGAAGATGAGGTTTCCTGGGAAACTGATTCAATAAACACAAGTGGTTCAAAAAAAGATGTTATAATATCACTCCCCCAAATAAACGGAAGAGGCGTTTCTAAGTAAGTATATATAAGATCTTACACATATAAAGCAACTTAAATGTGTATATGTAACTAAAAATTGACTAAATATTGTTAATAAACATTTAGTATATATATTATATATATAAACTTTTCTCCCTTATTTTCTCGACAAAAGGGACTTTGGCATTTAGGGGTTTGCCTTGTGTTGAGACAAGATAGTGTTTCCTAGGTCTAGTGTACATATTACCTGTTATTTGGGATTTAACTTGGGTTACAATAATGACCAATAGTGACGAAAGCTATGACTCTACCCAATGTGAAATGTGTAGTGTGTTTTCCCTGTCTTTTGAACTTGGTCTTTATGCCTCATGATAACCCCATAGGGCAGATGTATTAGCTAATTGTAACCCAAGTTAAATCCCAAACAAATAACAGATAATATGTACACTAAACCCAGGAAACACCATCTTGTCTCAACACAAGGCAAACCCCTAAATGCCAAAGTCCCTTTTGTCTTGAGAAAATAAGGGAGAAAAGTTTATATATATATATATATTACTAAATGTTTGTTAACAATATTTAGTCAATTTTTAGTTACATATACACATTTAAATTGCTTTATATGTGCTGTAGCAAAATACCATCCACCAAATGGCCTAAGAACAACAGACGTTTCTCATCTCACAGTCCAGAAGTCCTGAGATCAAGATGTTAGCCGGGTTCCTGGTTCCTTCTGGGGGCTATGGAGGCAGATCTGCTGCATGTTTTCCCCCTGGTTTCTAGGAGTTTGCTAGCATTCTCAGCTTGTGGAGCAGTATCCCACCCCACCTCCACCCTCCCATGGCATTCTCCCTGTATGTGACTATATCCAAATTCCTTATTTTTGTGAGTGCATTTCTCATATGAGAGACGGGCTCATATAATGATGTCCTTTAAAAACAGTTGCCTCTGCAAAGACCCTATTTCCGCATACAGCAATGGTCCCATGTGCTGGGGACTTGGATGTCAACATGTGATCAGGGTGCAGGGCAGCAGCAGGGTTAGACCCCTAATAGCATTGCCCATCACAGCTGAGAAAACAGAGATTGGAAATTGTACAACTAGAAAGCTCAGAACTGAACTCATTGATATCTGAATCCAGCCCTCTCCCAGCTCTGCACCAGCACACTGCTTTCTCAAGTCTGTGGTGGACTTACAGAAACTCTGCTTCATGGATGCTCTCTCTGCAGCCACAGGGGGATGCTAGGTTTCATCTGAAGAGCTGATGCTACAATTAAACTCTTTCATCCCAATAGCTTTATGTCCAGTTGTGAACCAGAATACAGGTTGGTAAGCTTTCATGTCTGTGTTTCATTTTCAACTTTAGGAAACCCAGTGGCTAAACCCACGGTCTCTCTTTGTTCATTTACTACTGTATTAAGCACTTGCCGTAGGTAACTAATGCCGAGAAAATATAAAAAAGATGAGAAGCCAGCTCCTGTTCCTGTTACTAGTCTGGGCTGTGCACGTACAAATTAAAATTTAAATATGTGAGCATGACTTTGGCTTGAAACTAAAGTCAGACCTTTTACTTTTAATTAATTTTAGGGATGTAAGTCCACTCTGTTCCCAGTGCCTTAGGGCTTCCTCTGTGTGGGGTGTTTGTCCAAGAACAGAGGGTCTGGGGGAGGAAATCACAGTGCTGTGGTACTGTCCAGGAGTCTGAAAGTTCCAGAAAGTCTGAAGCTTCCCCATTATAAAGGTGGAAGGGCTGGCGGCCTTCCACGGCTGGGAGCTTGTCATTCCAGGCCTCGTTTCATTTAATTCCCACAACAGCTGGGTGTTGAGTGCCACTTACTCCCTTGTCCACAGGAAGAGACAGTTCATGAGGCTAAAACAAAGGGTAAGCCATTCCTTCATTCCACAGATGCTTTCAGCTCATCCTCTCTTTTTCAGGCATGGAGCATGGAATTGGTTGGTGAAAGACCCTGTCATAACTGAGATGTGGTCTGGCTACATCCACCACCAGAGCTCATGTCCTTAACCGACATGGAACCAAGAAAGAGGGAGAAAGATTATCCAGGTTAGAAAGATGCTAAGTAGGACCATTCCTCAGACTGACCAATGTAGCACAGGCTTGTCCACCATCCCTGCAATACTGGGAAACTCTAATCCAACACCCCCATAATGCTATCAGTGGGGTTCAGAAAACCCCACCCTTCAAAAGGCACGGTCACATTTTAACGAGTGAGAGTAGGATGGAAGGCTGGAGTCTGTCTGCTGCCAACTGTTGATTGCCTTAGACTCTAATTAGTATCATTATAGAGCTTGGAACCACAATGCTACAGTGCATCAGGGAAATACGGTTAAGTCACCCTATTTCCATTAGTATATTATCATTATAATTATTGTCCTCAAATCTTGTTTCTTTCTGTCTTATGATTTTAATGCAGTGTTCTTCAACCTTTTTAAGAAGTCTTTGTGGTTGTAGATTATAGAATGTTTAGCACATCCCTAACCACTACCTGTTGCATTCCAGCAACACATCACTTCCCCTAGCTGTGACCAAATTGTCTTCTGGCTTTGCCAAATGTCCTCCAGGGGTGGTTTTGGGAATTACAGCTCTAGTATTAGAGTGCTTTGCATCAGGAAACTAATCAACCAGCCAACATTTATTGGGTTGGTAATAGAAGACACAGGATCCACCATCATGTGAGTGGAGTCATGCTGGGAGATCCCGCTACCAGTTAGATGAAGGATGTCGGGTAGAAAAGAAGAGATGTGCAGAAAAGCTCCCGGTCCATTGGGCCCCAGGTGTTACATGTAAGAGAAACAGAAGAGAGCAGAGCAGGTCAGCTTGGCCTAGGGAGTCCTGAACAACAGCTACACAGATGGAGGGACCAGAGAAACTCAGTTTTCTCAGGCAGTTGATGCTTCTTGTCTAGATTGGGAGTCATGTCTAGAGACGGACAGGGATCTGGGGGAGTCTCCATCATCCTTGACCCAAGGCCTCTGCTTCGGTACCTAGAGTCTGAGAGCTTCACGTCTGTCCTCAGGGAACGAAACAGATGCCGCTCCTCTAGTGTAGCCAACTGTTTCCTCCAAAGTGAGGTGCTCCCTCCCAGAGGGAAGAGGGAGGCTCTCATGATCCAGAAAGCTCCAAAACTTAGACAATTCCCAAGGCCCCTCCCCAAAGTTAACTGAGAGCAGCAAACAGTTATTGGGGCAGGAGGAGGGGAGTCTCCCAGGATCTGAAAGCTGGGCAGGGAGTTAGAGAGATGCAGTGTGTGCGAGTCCTCATCCATCCTGGCACAGGCTTTTCCAGGACACACATGCCTTTGAGACCCCCTCATCTCATCCATGCTCTCCTGTATATAACCCAATAAACTCACTGGCTCACCAGCTAGACCTGACCATTACCAGGTCTGGTTTGTCTGTGTACTGTGTCAAGTGAATGGATGTTGTTCACACACACACACACACACACACCCAGGAAAAGAGCCACACCTTTCCTGTTTTCTGCATTGGTGTGTGTGTGGCGGGGGTATATTTGTTATTCTCACTCCTGGTTTTCACTGATGTTCTCTCTAGAGCTTTCTGTCTATATACTAGAGGGAGACTGAGTCTTATTGCCTGAACTAGTTGTGATTATCCTTGCTAAACAGTCTTCTTGCCAGCTACTTCATAGGTCCTGGTCAGCCTGGCATCGGACTGTTGAGTTCAGAGGCCAGTCACCATCCAGTCTGTGGCTCTGTCTTGCCTTGGGTTCTTTCCCCATTAAGGAGTGTTGACATGTCTGGAGTGACAACCCAAGGAGTCCAGATTTGAATTCTACATTGAGCAGTGATTTGGGGGCTCTGAAAAATGAAAGCAAGCCTTCAGGATTGGAGGAACAAGTCCTCTGTGGATGTCCTGGCTGGTCAGCTTCTGATAGTCACACAGGCAATGAGTGAAGTAACAGTTGGGATTGGAACCCAGGGGGTCTGACTCATTTGCCACTAGGCTGTGCTACTTCTGGAGAGCCTCCTGTGCAGACCAATCACGAGGGAATACTCCAACAGCCACGAACAGGAATATTGAGGCTTTTCAAGAATCTTCATTTCTCCATGAAGGGACAAAAATATTTTAAATTACAAATATGTGATCCAGAGTCAGGGCATGAAAATAGCCAAATAAGTCTTGTGCAGCCTCTGCCTCGTTTGGCATGCGTGTTTGAAGCAGATTGTTTTCCTTTACATTGCTGTGTGATGTGTTAGTGTGCCGACATTCATTTATACTATCTCAAACATACTGTGAATTCCTTAAGAGCCACTTTCTCATCCTAAACTGCTTCCCGCCATGGTCTAAGCACCACCGTTTGCAAACCCACATGAACCCATTAACTAGAACTCACAGCATCTTTGATCCATTGGCTCCATTTACAGATACTGTAGATATCCTGAGCATCTATTGTGCTCAAAGCCTGCGTCTGGTCTTCTATGAAAGCAACTGGATGCAATGACAGGCAGAACAAAGAAGTTAAGACATGAACTATGTGTCGTGGCAATGTTGTAAATGGAGGGATTATTTCTGCCTGGAAAGAAGGGAATGTTCTATCTGAACTCAAGGAACAATAACTCATTGGGAAGGCCAGGCACTTGCAAGTGGGGAAGAAAACAGAGTGAATTGGGACTACATTGTTAGAGGCTCTTCAATGTCTGTTGAAGACATTAAATATTTCCTGCAGGCAAGCAGAGAGCTACTGAAAGATCTTGTGCAGGACGATAATGTACTGTGCTTGTTTTCTAGGAAGAAAACTGGCTCCAGTGTGCAGGTGACTGGAGGCCATCCCTTAGGAGGCTCCTTCTGTGAATGAGGAGGGGTTCCTGCACAGCAGAGTGGAAGAGGGACTGGGAGGGTGGGGTGGAAATATCCGTGTGAAGGAGACTAGCACGACCCATTTTCTGATCATCTGTCAGTGGCCACGGGAATGAACAAACTTAAGTGAGGGAGGGGCTTCCATGGAGATGGGTTTGTAATGATGAAGAGCAGTGGCGTGGACCATGGTCCTTCCTCCAGCGTAGCTCTTCCCAGTAGAAGGCCGATGCCACAGGGCCACAAACAATGCATTTCCTTCCTCCTGTCTTTGGAGGAATGTGTGATAGAGAAAGACCTCCAAGCCTTTCCTTCTGAGCTCATCAGAGGTAGGTCATTATAGGACATGGCGAGTTCCTCCAGCTTCAAAGGCAGAAGGGAGGAGGCAGTTGGGGATGGGGGCTATGTGAGCAGTTCTGGATGAAGGTATTTGAAGAAGCAAGTTCAGATGTTGGGAGAAACATGATTCAGAGATGTGGAAGATATGGCCAGGCAACACAGGAAGGCTTCGCAAATTAAGTTCACAGATGTGTCTGTGGCAAGGGACATTCCTCAGGGTGAAGACCTTTCTGGGTACCTCAGAAGCATGCTCCTCCTCTACCTGAGCCTGGTTCTTGGACTAGTATCCATGCATGTAGTCTACCCTTTTCCTTTATTGCAATTCGGTGCTCAAAACTGTTGGCCTCTACTCTGGACTGGCGACATGTGGAGCCAGAAATACAAAGGTTAGTTCGCACCCAGTCTCTGGAAGAGTGAACAGCCCTGTGTGGGCTACACAAGAGGTACTAAGAGATAAAACCCAAAGGAGGGTATGATTGATTAACTCATCCTGGAGCCAGCTGAGGGTAGAGTTCTGTGGTCTTGATAATACCCAAGGACTTCTCGGAGAATGTGGAATAGAGCAGACAAGACTGTGGGGGCACACTTCAGGCGTGGGCAGTGACACAAACAAAACACATTAGCCTGTGTGGCTGTCAAGGGGATGGGAAGAAAGAGCACGGTGAGAGAGGAATTCTTACTGTACCGCAGATGAATCTGAGCCATGTTGTAGCGCTAAAGAGTCGGCCAGTGGGAGAGGGGTGATTGCATGTAAGCTTGAGACTCCAGGGTGGACGGAGACAGGTAGTGAGGGAACACAAGATGCTATTGTGACAACCTAGACAAAGATAGCTGAAGGCTGCCTTTCTGGTGCTTGCTTATAAGTAGCTGTTGAGGAGGTGAGGCTCAGAGCTTGGTGACCGAGGGCTGGAAAGGTGATGGGTCTGCGGCCCAAGTCACACATGGTTTGTAGATAGCTCTCTGTGTTCTCAGCCCATTGTATTTCTCCTTAGGGTGCAAAAGTCTCACAGCGGCCACTCATTAGACTAACGACCATTCTGCCCTGTTCCTTACAGAGCTGAATAGCTCCCCCCCCCCCAATACAACCTGAACAAAAGCTGGCTTGTTAAACTGCCACATGAAAGGGGATTGCATTTCCATTTCACAAATCAAACTTGCAATTTCGGGAGGGCTAGGCTTCAGCTTGTGCCTGGCTGAGACATCTGAGATATCGGGGCTAGCTTGTGTAGCCGTCAAGAGGGCAGCCACTGAGGACCGGGCCCCATCCGTAGAAGCATTTAACAGGATGGTATTTTGAGGGAAAATGATGTGGAGGGTGGAGTGAGGGAGATGTCAAAAATCAGGAACAAAAAAGCTCAGGCACAACTCCAAGCCTGGCTGAGGGCTTGCCAGGAGGCCAGGTGCGGCGGCTGGAAGCCGCTCTGTGCACTTGGCATCGCCGTCTGTCATGGCGGCCGCTTCCTGTGTCTGTCCTGAGAAGGCCGTCTCCCCACAGGTGCGTGTGTTCTAGCGATGAGCATGGAGGAGCTCACTGAGGTGGGGGTGGGAGAGGAGAAAGAGAAGGAGAGAGAGAAGGAGGGAGGGAGGGAGAGAGAGAGAGAGAATGTGTGTGTGAGAGAGAGGGCGGGGCGCACTGTGGAGAGTTCTCTCAGGACTCACAGAAGAGGTGGCACAGGCCTGCCTCCTCCATTTCTCCCGTCATTCCCTTCGCCCACTCAGTTCTGCCCCAGGAAGGAGCACTACATTGTAAGGCCTGAGAAAATCCCTTGCTGGTTGGGCTCTCCCATCCCCTACCCCTGCCCAACCTCGGCTTTGAGCCTCTGGAGCCTCCTCAAGGACACCTACTAAATCCTGGGCTAAGTGTGCAACGCGGTCTTTGAATCAGAGCAGAGGGCGGGGCTCCCTCCAGAGGTCATTCCCTGTGACCTTCTCACAAGCTGCCGTTGGTTGCTTCTCTTTTGTTTCTGTGAAGAACTGTGAGGTGGAAAACGTGGCTCTTGTTTCAACCACACGTGTTCAGGCCCACGTGTGGAAGCGCCTGCACCGTGGGTCTCGTTATCTCCCAGGAAGAAGACCCCAGTGTAGCTAGGTGCCTTGAGGGCTGTTCTTGGCATGAAGACTTATTCTTCCTAAACTCTGGTGACTTTTAATCCAAGCCAGGGTAGTTGAGTAGGAATGAACTAAAACTCTACCTGTAGGTCACTCAGCTACCCCTGGGTATCTCTAGGTGCTCGGCCCTGCAGAGAGTGGAAAGGCCATAGTACAGGACGCTCTACTAGCCACAGAGCAGTGAGACTTGACCTCTGACTACTAACTGCATGGCTAAGGACAAGTTGTCCATATCTTTAAGACCTCCCAATCTGATTTTTAGAATGAAGAGTCCATGTTCCTACTCATGAGTTTGCTGTGAGCGTTATGTGAGACACCCTACAC
>CABHPQ010171664.1:72587-86668 GCA_902168405.1 Peromyscus aztecus | reverse complement strand
AAAAAAAGCATATAGTTTGTGAAACCCGAGGATCTAAAAAGCAGGTGTTCTTTGCTTGTCTATAATTAACTTCAGCTTAGTTCTCGGATGTGTGTCTTTCAAAGCAATGGGAAAACATTTGCTCTCCAGAGTGACTCCATAAGTTTTGACAAAATATCTCCGGGTATGTGGTAGGATATATAAGCATAGCGTGTATAAGACAGTGACAGTGTTTGTGGGGAGTGTGTTAGTCATCTAGTACTCTCTGTAGCAGAGGAGCAGATACCCTGACGTGTGTCTGCACTGCACCCAGGAATCCAGTGAGTGACACTGCAGCTTCTGCCTAACGATGGCTGACGTCAAGGGAAGTGTTTGAGGTTGACCTTTTCAGCAAAGCTGGCACAGCCATTGCTTCCCCTTCCCTCCTCCTTCCAACAGTTGATATGTGCATCTGATTGACAGGCTCTAAGTCAGCATCCTAAATGCCAACGAGAAAATGGCACTTTGGCTTTTCAGGTCTTGTTCCAGAAGGAGCAATGGGAAGAGCAGAGAAGAGGTTTGGCACCAGTATAGCACCCATTGTGAGTAGAAGAGGCCTTCCTTCTGGCCCGGTCTGATGGTGGTAGTAGTCTTTGCTCATATGATGTCTTGGCAAAGATGCTGTGCTTATCAGACTTTTAGTTTTATGTTAGTTCCCTTGTAAAGAAAAGATTCTGAAGAACATCTGTACCCCCTTTTTCATAGGCATAAGAATTGTGTCCCCCAAAGTACATGTATTGAAGTCCTGCTTTTTTCTTAATTTTAAGCCACTTCATTTTTATGTGCCTTGTTATGTCTAGTAGATGACTGGATCAATCTTATCATTTTTTTGTGCTACTTATAATTCTAATTTCCCTGAACTCTCCACTAGTCTCTTCCCAACCCCATTCAAAAACTGGAACTCTCAGACCAAGCTACACAACTGTCTCCCGTATGCAGAGGGCCTAGTCCAGTCCCATTCAGGCTCCACAGCTGTCGGTCTAAATGTTCATGAGTTCCTACAAGCTTGATTCGGTTGTCTCTGTAGGTTTCCCCATCATGATCTTGACCCCTCTTGCTCATATAATCCTTCTTCTCTCTCTTTGACTGGACTCCTGGTACTCAGCCTGGTGCTTAGCTGTGGGTCTCTACATCTGCTTCCATCAGTTACTGGATGAAGGCTCTATGATGGCAGTTAGGGTATTCACTAATCTGATTACCAGGGTAGGCCAGTTCAGGCACCCTCTCCACTATTGCTAGTAGTCTAATCTGGGGTTGACTTCGTGGATTCCTGGGAATTTCCATAGCATCAAGTTTCTTTCTTACCCCATAATGTCCCTCTCTACCAAGATATCTCTTTCATTGCTCTCGCACTCGGTCCCTCCCCCAGTTCAACCATCCTGTTCCCTCATGTTCTCATCCCCCATCCCCTCCCCTCTATTGCCCCCCTCCATCCCCAGTTTACTCATGAAGATCTCCCCTTCCCAAAGTGATCCATGCATCCCTCTTAGAGTCCTCCTTGTTAGCCAGTTTCTCTGGAGCTGTGGGTTGTAGTCTGATTATCCTTGGCTTTACATCTAGTATCCACTTATGAGTGAGTACATACCATGTTTGTCTTTCTGAGTCTGGGTTACCTCACTCGGGATATTTTCTAGTTCCATTCATTTGCCTGATATTTCATGATATCATTGTTCTTTACAGCTGAGTAGGCCCTCTGCATAAGCGAGACAATTGTGTAGCTTGGTCTGCTTAAGGGGCCCCCTGGCAATGGGATCAGGATCTATCCCTGGTGCATGAACTGGCTTTCTGGAGCCCATTACCTGTGGTGGGACACCTTGCTCACTCACCCTTGATGAAGGGGGGACGGGCTTGGTCCTGCCTCAGCTGAATGTACCAGGCTTTGTTGAGTCCCCATGGGAGGCCTTACCCTTTTGGAAGAGAGGATCCAGGGTGGACCGGGGAGGGGGTATAGATTGGGGGAGGAGCAGAAGGAGGGATGAGAGAGGGATCTGTGGTTGGTATGTAAAATGAATAAAAACTTTTTAAATTAAAAAACAAAAACAAAAACTGAAACTCGATAGAAGAAAGGAAAATTAATTGTTCTGGTTTGCATAACATTTATGGTTTCAAGCTGCGACATATTTTTAATCTCTAAGAATAGAAAGATAAATCTGTGGTCTACATTTCAAGCTATTGCCAAATTTTATTATATTCCTTTACTTTCTGTTGCTAAATACCATGACCAAAAGCATCACAGGGCTGGGGAGGGTGTTGTCATTGAGGAAGCTCAGAGCAGGAACTCAAGTAGGAGCAGAGGCAGGTACTATGGAGAAACTACTCACCGGCTTGCTCTTCATAGCCTGTTAAGCCCGCTTTCTTACATAACGCAGGAACACCTTTCCAGTGGTGGCATCGCCCACAGTGGGTTGGACCCTCTAACATCAATGATTAGTCAAGAAAATTCCTCCCCAGGCATGTTCACAGGCCAGTCTGATAGAGGTAGTTCCTCAGTTGAGACCCCCTATTCCCAGGTGACTCTAGTTTGTGGCAAGTTGACAAAAACTAACCAGTGCAGTTGTCCTTATACAGAAGCTAAAGCCCAGGATACATTTATTTCAAAACACTAGAAGCACTTTCCATCAGCAATTGAAGAGACAAGCAAACTGTTATATACATACAATGGAATAGCCAATCACAAGAAAAGGAATTCTAATACATGCCTGAATCTTGAAAACATAGCATGTTAGGTGAAATAAGCCGACACTAGAAGAAAATATCATGTGATCTCATATGAAGTGTCTGGAATGGGCAGAGACATGGCAAAAGAAAATAGAGCAGGAGTTACCAGAATCCCGGTGTAAGGGGAGGTGTGAGTTATTATTTACAAAGCACAAAGTTTTGTTTTTGTGTGGGATGAAGAGAAGGTAGGTGACAGTTCTGTCACCCAGTTCAGTGGCGAGTGTGCTGGAGGCCTCTGAACTGTGCGCCTAGAGCAGTGTAATGGAAATGTTCTGCTTCTTTTTGTTTGCTTCCTTATTAAATATGGAGCACTTCACAAGTTTGCCTGTCGGCCTTGTGCAGGGGCCAAACTGACCTCTGTCCTGTTCCAGCTTTAGTCTATGTGCTTAGAAGTGAGCATGGTAAAACTTGACTTTATACGCAAACCGAGCTCCTAAAGGAGAGGACATGCTTGGATCTTCTTGCTGTGTCTAAGTAGTCTGTTTGACAAACCCTTGCTGAGTTCCTGCTAGGCACCAGAAACTGGTAGACAGTGAAAACACAAGCAGGCTTAAGACAGGCAGCCCTGCCCTGCAGACTAAATCTCACTTAAAGGTCCTGTGCAAATGCACCCACCCTCCCTCCATTAGATCTTTTCAGCAAGCATTTCTCAATAACTTTGAAGAGACAAGAATACATAAGCCATAGTTCTTACATTCCAAGATGTCAATATCTATTTAGGGAGATAGAATGTGGACACTAAAGCACCAGACCATGCTACCTTGTACTATTTATATGACAAATACTAACTAGTAACAGAACCTTGAAAATTGAAATAAAAGTCCATTCTGTGGTAGGTTGACTGGTGGAGGACTCATAGGAGATGGGACTTTAAAGAAACAGAGGCCGCTGGGTGGTGGTGGTACACGCCTTTAATCCCAGCACTGGGGAGGCAGAGCCAGGCGGATCTCTGTGAGTTCAAGGCCAGCCTGGGCTACAGAGTGAGTTCCAGGATAGACACCAAAACTACACAGAGAGACCCTGTCTCAAAAAATTAGAGAGAGAGAGAAAAGAAAGAAAGAAAGAAAGAAAGAAAGAAAGAAAGAAAGAAAGAAGGAAGGAAGGAAGGAAGGAAGGAAGGAAGGAAGGAAGGAAGGAAAAAAAAAAAAAAAAAAGGAAGGAAGAAAGGAAGGAAGGAAGGAAGGAAGGAAGGAAGGAAGGAAGGAAGGGAGAGGAGAGGAGAGGAGAAGCCACAGCACAGAGCAGTGGAAAGAAGAGGGCCACTGGGAGCCAGAAGCTTGCTGGAGCAAATCTGTGGTAGCCGTGTGTAATTTTTACAGTTGATCTACATAGGGTTATAATGTGCCATGAGAAATCTACACATTACACCAGAAGGCTCGTTTATATTTTCTTTTTCAATGGTTCTATGTATTTTAGTGTTGCTTTGTATTCTTATTCTGATACGTTTGATTTTCTTTCTCATTTCACTTATAATTATTACATTTTTATATTTCCCCAATCTCTATCCTTCCAGGAAAACAAAGTCAAACCCGCGAATCTGACGACTAAGAAACACTTCAGAGCTTCTCTAACTCAGGCCACTTTGCTGAAACCCACAGGGGCTCTATGTTTAGTCCCACAGCCAACAGCAGCCAACCACAAGGTGGAGCCTTTTGTCAGCCAGCAGTGCTCAGGCTTGTTTTCAGCTGATCCCTTCCAGTCAGGGTCTCCTCCGGAGCAGCAGCTCTCCTGGCCTCTCCAGGCACCACAGCTGCATTTGGAAGTGTCGAAACTCAGCAGAGAAAACACACAAGTTCAACGCAGTAATCTTTGCTCACAAAGTAAGAGAGCCCCGGCACTCATACCAGTTTTCAAAAGGAAATCTGAGCAAGGGAGCAAAGACATCTCAGAACTTGGCAACATGAAAAGAAAACAGAGCGCTGTTACAGAGCCTACCCTACCGGCACAGAAAACTGGTGTAACCCAGGGAGGCGAGCCAAGTTTAGGTTCAGCTACTAGAAAAAGACCAGATAGTAACACTCAGGTACAGGCTAGGAACTTAAACCAGAAGAGCGTCAGACCTCTGCTAGAGAAGAGCTCGGAGTTCTGTGAGCGCAAGAGGGACCATCCCTCTTCTGATGTGAAGCAGACTGTGTACTCCAGTGAAGGTAGACCACTGTCTCCTAATGCCATGACACAAATGTCAAGTAACAGCTCAAGGGTGATACAAAATGCTGTCGACAGCCACATCAGCGGAAAACACAATTTAACAAGCAGATTTATAACACAAATTTTGGGGAAAAGCCATGAGTCACTAAAGCTCAAAAGCCAGCCACACATTTTTGAATCAGACTTAGAGACTGAAGACTCCCAACTACAGCAGCAACAGCTAGCAAATCGAATTAAAGAAGCTGGTGGAGGTGAATATGGCCTCACAGTGAGCAGAGCATCCCACAAGCACAGAAGGAAGTTATGTCTTGAGTCTTCAAAATCTGCTACAAAGCTTTGTTCTAATGCTGCACATCTGGGGCAACCCGGTTCTTCTAAGAAACAGGTAAAGGTTTGTTTTCCTTCCTATCTGGAAAAATCCATAATAGGCTACACTTTTAGACCCTTAAAAAGAATGTAAATAACATGCCCAAGTTGATGTAGAAGTGCGGTAATTAAGAAAGCCAACTGTGCTCCACCTTAAAAAGGACATCTAGCCAGGTGGTACAGTGGTAGTGCATGCCTTTATTCCCAGCATTTAGGAGGCAGAGGCAGGCAGATCTCTGAGTTTGAGGTCAGCCTGGTCTACAGATCGAGTTCCAGGACAGCCAGGGCTACACAAAGAAACCCTGTCTCAAAAAAAACAGACAATCAACCAACAAACAACAACAAAAAGGACATCCATGGCCCACAGAACATTGTAGTAAGGAAGCAGAAAGGACATAAGAGCTGGCTGATGGGGAGGAGCGCTGTGAAACAATGTCTCTGGACATGACATGGCCCTTGAGCCCATGAACTCACTGGAGCTATGGTTCCCTGCAAAAGACCTGAAGAAGACTGGGCCCACCAACATTTCAGGGTAGATGGAGAAAAGGGGTCATGAGTTCCCAGCCACTCTGAGAGAGTATGAGCTGTTAAGGGTCGCTAGGGGGACGGGACCGTTTTCTTTGGTGGTGTAGTCACTGACATGTTGACCATGCTCCAGCAAATAATTTCCCACTATGCTCATGTAAGTAACCAAAATTAAACTCAGTTGGTCAGCAAAATAAAGACATCAGAGTAGGAGCAGGACTTGTTTTAAAGGGCTTTGGTAGAAGTGAGGAATGGGTTTAAGGAAGTACTGGAAATGAAAATGACCAAAATTCATTGTGTATGTGTGATTGTCAAAGTCTTTTAAAAAGAGACCTACTCCCTAAAGAATCAAAACTGTTAGTAATAGGTCTAATTTGTAACAAAATGCTGTTCTTCAATTTGATACAGGTATCTAGTACAACAAAACCCAAGAATTCCCTCAGGGTTCCTGAGGCTGAGTACAGTGTGGAACAGAGACTGCCCACCAGGTAACTGCAGTGGTGTGTAGCTAGAGTTTTCCTGCCTGGCCCACAGTCAGGACAAATCTCTGTCACCCGCCAGTCCCACAGCTGCTCAGATCCAACCAAGTAAACACAGAGACTTATATTGCTTACAAACTGTATGGCCATGGCAGGCTTCTTACTAACTGTTCTTATAGCTTAAATTAATCCATTTCTATAAATCTATACCTTGCCACGTGGCTCGTGGCTTACCGGCATCTTTACATGCTGCTTGTCCTGGCTGGCAGTGACTCCTTCCGCCTTCCTGTTCTTTCTTCTCTCTGTTAGTCCCGCCTATACTTCCTGCCTAGCCAGTGGCCAATCAGTGTTTTATTTATTGACCAATCAGAGCAATTTGACATGCAGACCATCCTACAGCAGTGGTGTGCACTTGTTTTGCTTAAGTTACTTAAATAGAGATAGCTACACTTAAATTAGCAAGGAAATAGGAACAGCACATCCTGTGAATAAACAACTGTTTTACGTTGTGAAGACCCAAAGAAGAATGGCTTTGAGAAAGGACCCTCCCCTCCCCCCAGGCTCTCTTCTCTTCAGTTCCAGGGTCTCACAGACTAGGAAGCCAGGGCCAGCATTGTGGCCGCAGCAGCTGACTGAATATGCAAGACTGTGACCCACTGAAATATCTTCCTGCTTGGGCATGACCCAGATAACAGACCTTCAGTGAAGTCCCAGAGCTAATCATTAAGTTGAAATCTACTCCTGAAGTGCTATGGTGCCAGCTGTGCTTAAACTTGAGATTTAATTATCATTCTGGGTTCCTGGCACCAAATTCACAATATTGTACATCTGGAAATAACACTTTATTCCTTGTTGCCATCTGTTCTAGTCTAAGAACAAACATTACTAAAACATCCACAAATATTCTTCACATAAAACTATTGGCAAACATTTAGATTCTTTAAGAACCAACTAGAAAACATTTTTCTTTTCCAAATGCTATTTCTTTCTATAGCTAATAGAATTTTCAACCTGATTTGAATTAAGTAAAAGGTACCTAAGTCTATTTCTGTATTTTTTATGATGTGGTATCTTATGTAGTTTTAACATCTTCATTTTAATGCTCTCATGTGGCTGAAGAAAATATTGTATGTGCCTTAGAATGTCTATTTGCATTTTTAGAGAGAAATCTGTTCTAGTTCCATGTTCTCAGAAGTATGGTCACCTCATTTTGAATTACTTGATGCCTGACACGATGTTAACATGAAATCATTCTAGTAGGAAGAATAACATAATGAGAAAACTGTAGTTTCTACAGTGATCTATGGACAATACTATCTCCCAGCTATAAAATTAATACACACTTCTGTAAAGATTTTATAGCAATATGGAGTAGTTCAATAAACAAGTTTAATTTAATTGGGGCCTGGAGAGATGGCTTAATAATTAAGAGCACTGGCTCCTCTTCTAGAAGACCCTGGTTCAATTCCCAGGAGCAACATGATGGTTCACAACAATATGTAACTCCATTTCCAGGGGATATAATGCCATCTTCTGGACTCTGAGAAAATCAGGCTTGAACATGGTACACAGCCATATATGTGGGCAAAACACCCAGACACATAAAACAAAATCATAAATTTCTAAAAAGTAAAAATCTGCCTACAATTGCTCTTTGCAGAGATGATCCCTCGGAATACTGATGAAGTTCTTCCAGACATTGCCTGTGGACAAGAAGACGACTGTGTGTGCTGCCCGGGACTTCTTGCTTTACTCAGCACTTTTCTAATTTTTGCATAGTATTTTATTGGCTGTGGACATGCCATGTTTAACTAGCTCCCTATTGATTAACACTACAGTTGTTTACAGCCTTTCAGTATTATAAGTCATGTAACTTGTTCTATACAGAATGTTGTAAGTTACCAAATTTTCTCATATGAAACATTTTAAGACAGAGTTTCACTCTGTAGCCCCAACTATCCTAGAATTTGCTCTGTAGACCAGGCTAGCCTCAAACTCACAGAGATCTGCCAGCCTCTGCCTCCCGAGTGCCACTTTACCCAATGTAGTACTTTTGATAGTTGAAAACACCTTTACTTTGCCTTGACTCTTTTTACTACTGAAATTTGTTGGAAGTGTTCCGTTTCACTGTCAGAGGTTGGGGGCTTCACAGATATGGTAGGATAAGATAATCGATAGCACGTGAAGACACTAAGTGCCTGTCACCCAGACCTGCTGGCTGCTAACATTTGACGTCTCCTCTTTTACATTGCATTACAGACACTTTTTACTGTAATGCTTTAAAGAAAATTCTAGGAATTTCTAGATAGTTCTGGAAAACAGAAGTGCTCACAGTGAAGATACAGGGCAAAGCCATTACTAGGCATAACTCTGGGAGTGGGAGTTACACTCACACGTGAAGGAGGGTAGCACTTATTTTGCTAATGAAGCTTACAGTTTCATTCATGAACACTTTAGAATACAACTCTAACATAAGGTACAGAGGACTTTAAAGAGAGAATGTGTGTATTTTTACTATACATTTTGAAAGTCCCCCTGTTTGTCTCCAAAGTAACCATATTATTGCAGTTATACTAGGAAAGGGACTCTGCTTTGTAATCACTGTTTCTTCATGACCTTGGGCAAATGGTTTTGATGTTTATTTAGGGGGTTCACAATGTGCTATATTGCCAATAAATTTCACCTTTTTTTATATGTAACTATCAGGAAGCCACCAGAGACATGAGTCCAATCTCACCACAGAATCAGAGCCTTTATTGGTGTGGAGATTTCTGTGCCCAGCAGTGCATTATCCTGCTAGGTGCCAGGCAGTGGGCCATGCTCTGCGTTGACCTCTGAAATGATGGACTTGCCCTGAAGGCTGAGTCTAGTCTTTAGCAAATACGTATGGGCCTGTGGCTCAGGCTTGGGGTTTTATATGTGATGAAGCAAGTGTCCAGGATCGCCTGCTTGTCCTCCACAAACAACTCTCTAACATTTAAAGAATGGGAGCAAGATGCATAAACAGTGCTTCTCACCAAATGAGAATCTTCCCCACTTTCAAAATGTTTAGGCTTTAAATGGATTTAGTAACATATAATTGGCATATATTTTTAAAAGTCAAAACTCTTCATTGAATATCCTACTTCGAGAATCCTTCATCATATAAAAAACCATCAGGGAATCAAGTGTAAGTTGAACTATGATTGTTTAAATATGGTTTGCTGTTGCTGCCAATTCATCAAAACCAGTGCAGGTAAACAAAGTAAGTGCTACCCTCCTTCCATGTGAGTGTAACTCCCACTCCCAGAGTTATGCCCAGTAAGGACTTTGCCCTGTATCTTCACTGTGAGCACTTCTGTTTTCCAGAACTATCTCTCGTTCCTAAGGTATCATCTTCATAGGAAGAACGTACATTTAAGTCAAAGCCCGTTTTAAGTGCTTCTTTATCATGAAACCCGTGTTGTAAACAGCCAGCAGACCACAGTAAAGACCAGGACATTGTTGGGCTTGTGGAGAGATGTATAGTTTTTGAGAGTGATGTACTGAAATATGCATGTATGGTCAGCACAGTCATCCACACGTGGCCATTCTTGGAGCAGCCTTCCCTGGTGCTTCCCGGGGCTGCTCCATCATTATGCCTTAGGCTGTGAAGATGTCATATCACTCAACTCAGCAAACTAGTTAAAAGATGAGTCTACTGCTGAAGCAGTGTATAGTGTTTGCCAGATCTTTACAGAATCTTTGTAATCCCTTTTCCTTTACTCTGTTAATCTGTACTACTTAGAACTGACAGGATATTTCTTTCTTTTTCCTTTTTAGACAGGGTACCATGTAGCCCAGGGTGGCCTTGAATTCACTGTAAGGCTAGAATGACTTTGAACTACTGATGCTCCCACCTCTGCCTCCAGAGTGCTAGATGACAGCATGCTCAGTTTATGCCGTGCTGGAGATTGAATGCAGGGCTTTGTGCATGAAGCAAGTACTCTACCAACTGAGCTGTATCCCACGCACTAGTACTTCATTTTAGACAAGTGTTCACATGCTTACAAGGCTTGCTGTGCTAAAATGAATATGAGTCTGTTTCCTTGTATAAAGTACATTTTTGTCTTATAATATGTTATCCTTTTCTTTTCTTTTTTCTTTTTTTTTTTTGGTTTTTCGAGACAGGGTTTCTCTATGTAGCTTTGCGCCTCTCCTGGAACTCACTTTGTAGACCAGGCTGACCTCAAACTCACAGAGATCTGCCTGGCTCTGCCTCCCGAGTGCTGGGATTAAAGGTGTGCACCACCACCGCCCGGCCATATAATATGTATTCTAATGAAACACACACACACACAATCTGTGCTCAAGTTCACCAGAGAAATCAATGAAGATCTTGGTTCATATTGAAGATTTCAGTTTCGGGGGCTGGAGATAACTCAGCAGTTAAGAGCACTTGCTCCTCTTCGCGTCGAGGATGCGCGTTTGTCCCCCAGCACCATATAGCTGCTCACAACCATCTGTAACTCGGGTTCCAAGGGGATCTGACGTCCTGTTCCAGACACTCAGGCACTGGGCACACACATGACACACATACACACATGCAGGCGAAACACTCATAAACATAAAATATTTTTAAATGACTTCAGTTTCTGAGAGCCAGAATAATTGTATAGCCAATTGGAAAAAAAATAAATTTTACTTTTTTTGAGGTTTTGATGCTTTGTTTGCAGTTTGGACCCCTTCCAAAAATTCTTTCCTTACTTTTCAGTTCTGCATTACAAGGCCATTCCAGGTTTAAACCATAAATGGAGTTATGTTTGCCTATATCCAGAGGCTTAGAAATCAACCACCACACCAAACCAAACTTATGGAAATAGACCAAAATGAATGCCAAGAATCCTGTTTGTAGTTATGTAAAAATGTTTCTCATGTGTATTAGCTGCTTATTATATTTGTATTTGGTTTTATAATTTTATTTTATATAATTATTTTTACTTTGTGTTTATTACTCACTGTCACAAATAGGATAAAAATTTCGAGCATCTCAAAGACTTGTTTACCAACCAATTTTCACTCTGTTTTCAAGTTGCATATGATCTGCTTTTATGCTGGACTTGCTAATATATGAGTATTTGTTGATAGTTGTAAATAATCAATAAAAAGATTTAAAGATGCATGACCCTTACGTATTTATACTTACAATATTCATGTTGTATATTATTTCAGATGACAAACAGTAAAGGCATTTCAAGTGGATGTACTTTTCAGATGTCAGGATGACAGTACAGAGATGGGAGGGCTTAGGGGCCCTGCAAATTCCTTTCCATTATAGTTCATTTCCTAAACCAGCATAGGTCTTTAGTACATCATAGAGTTTTACTCTCAAAAGACCTTCATTTCATCATTAAAAAGTGTTATTCATTAGCTGGGCGGTGGTGGTGCACACCTTTAATCTCAGCTCTTGGAGGCAGAGGCAGGTGGATCTCTGAGTTCGAGGCCAGCCTGCTCTAAAGAGTGAGATCCAGTAGAGCCAGGGCTACACAGTGAAACCTTGTCTCAAAGAAAAAATTATTCATTAAAGTGTTTGCCATGTGCCAAGCACTGTGGAGGTTCATAAGGGAGTGGTGGTGACATTGGTTTTCAGCAGGGGAAGAAAGATGGGGTTCATAGGCACAAGGAACAGTCTGTGGTGCAGAGCATCGAGGAGCCTGGAGTGGCTGGAGTAAAAGAAGCCAGAGGGGGGAGAGTGGAGCTTATCACATTGGGTCCCATGGGCCCTGGAAAGAGTTTTATTCCACAGAGTGGCCCAATCTGACAGGGCTTGGCAGCACACTCTAGCTGCTGTGGTGTGGATAGATTGGGGCTCAGGGAATAGGAGAGAAGGTGGGAGACCAGCTCAGAATCCAGGCAGATGATAAATGCCAAGACTACCACGGGTGCAGGTAAGGAAGTTAAAAATGGTTCTGGTGTATTATGTAGGGTAGAGCCTACCAGCTAGAGCGGGGAATTTCAGGGGTGTCTACAATGATTCTAGTGTCCGTGGCATGATTGCTTGGAATAATGAGACTTTTTTTAAAAAAGCAGATGTTGGAGTAGAAGGAAGGATGGAATCAGCAGTGTGTAGGCCATTGAAGACCCTGATGAGCTGCTTATGCAGAGCAAGGAGGGCAAGGGTCAGGAGCCGCTCCTTCACAATGTAGCCTGTGCTTTCTGTCAGCCTTCGCCAGTGTAGTGGGACCTGTACTGTCTGAATCAGGCAGAAACACAGGGTTTATGTGCCCCAAGCCCTACCTGATTCTTCTTCTACCCCTGATATTGTTAGGGGAAAAAACTAGTTATGATTCTAAAACCTTAGTAGGCAAATCCTTTTTTAAAAAAATTAGAGTGCTTACTGCTTTACCCAGAGCATTTCAGTATATGGACAGAAACTGAGACGCACTAGAATTCCTTCTACTTTAGAAAACAGTAACAAAAAGAGAGGAAAGTGTATTTGTGACCTTTTTAAATGAAAATCTGTAGTTTGGAAATAGCTCACAGTGGTGTGAATGAGAACGTCTCCCATAGGCTCATATATTTGAATACTTGGTCCCCAGTTGATGGAACTGTTTGAGAAGGATTAGGGGGTGTGGCCTTGTTGGAGGAGTTGTGTCAAAAACCCATGCCATTCCCCGTTAGTGTTCTGCTTCACGGTTGCACCTCAACATGTAAGCTTTCAGCTACCATCCCTGCGTGCTTGCTGCCATGCTCCTCACCACGATGGTCATGACTCTAATCTTCTGGAACCATGAGCCCCAAATCAAATGCTTCCTCTTATAAGTTGCCTTGATCACGGTGTTCTATCATGGTAATAGAAAAGCAGCTAAAATAGATTAAATATTTGTAGGCACTACTCTAGGCCCTAAATATTTTTCTATTATCATTATTCAAGACAATTTTTTAAATGTTTACAGTTAATTTTCAAGTTCAAAGAGCTTTCTGGTATTTATTGTTATTTATACCAAATCCTGAAAAAATTACATATAATAATAGTTTGTTTAATACATTTTGTAATTAAAAGCACTTTGCCATCATTTTCCATATAAATTTTATAATATGATAAAATTATGATAAATTTTTACTCCTGAGGTTAAAAAAACTGACAGATTTCTAAAATCTGGTCAATCCAATGCGTCCAACTGAGTGGCAGGACCAAAGCTAAAATTCAGGGTTTCAGACTCCTGGGTTTTTATTGTTAGACTTCTGTGGCTCCTGAAGGGTAGCAGCCTCAAGAAAGGTAAATACACTGGCCCTGAGTTGAGTAAACCTAGAAACTGCTCTGCTGTGTGACAAACAAAGCCACCTGCACAGTGGCAGCGTCCCTGGGCTTTCCTTGTTCTCACAGGAATGGGCAAAAGTAAAAGGAATTTTTAAAATACTTTTTAAATTTTAATTATATTCACATGTGAGGATATGTGCACATGAATCTAAGTGCCTTTGGGGCCCTAGGATTCCCTAGAAGTGGAGGTACAGGCAGTTGTGAGCTGCCAGTGTAAGCCACATTGGTGCCAGGAACCAAACTCCAGTCCTCTGCAAGAACAGTACACACTTTTAGTGATGAGCTGTCTCTCAGTCCACATTAACAGTTCTTACAATTGCAAGACTAACTAACTTCTGGTACTTCCCCTCTTAAGAAATGCAAGCCCAGCACTTGGTGTTGTGGCGCACACCTTACTCCCAGCACTCAGGAAGCAGAAGAAGGCAGAGCTCTGTGAGTTTGAGGCCAAGGCTACACAAAGAAACCCTGTCTCAAAAAGCCATGAAAGAAAGGAAGGAAGGAAGGGAGGGAGGGGGAGGGAGGGAGGGAGGGAGGGAGGGAGGGAGGGA
>CABHPQ010171664.1:0-72487 GCA_902168405.1 Peromyscus aztecus | reverse complement strand
GAAAGGAAAAAGGAAAGGAAAGGAAAAAGGAAAGGAAAGGAAAGGAAAGGAAAGGAAAGGAAAAAGGAAAGGAAAAAGGAAAGGAAAAAGGAAAGGAAAAAGGAAAGGAAAGGAAAGGAAAGGAAAGGAAAGGAAAGGAAAGGAAAGGAAAGAAAGAAATAAATTCAAGTCCTGTACAGCCCAAAAATGGTTTGTTTCAATTAGAAAACTAAAGAAAAAATGGAAATGAGGTCCAAAAGTATACACGACCTGACTCCTGGGAAAGGCCAGTCCTGTGTAGTGAGCTGAGCCCTTCTCCTCCAGGAAAGATGGTCCTATGTGGTGAGCTGAGCCCTTCTCCTCCAGGAAAGATAGTCCTTTTGTAGTTATTAAGTTCTGGTCTTCTTTAGGATAGTTGGTCTGCAGGGGAGAGATCTAGCACCATTCCATGAAATGCTGTTTCCTTTTCTGGGAGTATGGAAATGGGAGAAAAAATGACTTCTCTTCCTGCTCTGGTACCTAGGTGGGAAATTCTGTCTGTTGGTAAGAAGACATTTCTCCTGTACAGGGTGAAGTGTAACTTCAGTTTGTGTAACTGTTAAGACTTTGAAATGCTCCCTAAGGTAACACTGCAGGTTTTAAACCAGCTCTAGGAATAGAGTTCTCAGAAAATATCATTGCCGAGGTAGCTAGAGCTAAAGTATAAATTTTACACATGATCTGTTGTAGCATGAATTTTAAATGGTCTAATTACATCAGGCCATTTGAGGAATTTTCATTAGAAAAGGTTAACGAATAGGGAATTGAACTGTAGTTGTGGCCTATAGTTGTCTTGTATGACTTTTACTTTATGGGACTTGTTCTTAAAAAGTCAGTTCATGTGCATTCTGATACAAATCATTAGCTCTGTTTCCAGTTTAGTTAATACATAATGAAGATGCCAAGAGGTAGGCCTGAGAAGAAAGGTTGGAGGTAGGAAGTTCCATATTAGGCACACATATGACTAGTGTTAATCTGAAATAACTATGTATCATCTTGAAGATTAACTGTAAAGAACAAGACAACCAGACAATTATCCTTTTGTTAACTTAAAAGGCAAACGTGAGTGTTATAGGAAGACCTACTGAGAACTAACCAGGGCTTAGCATATCTATCAACTTATATAATGCCCCTAACCCCAAAACTTACCCAAACATTTAAAAACTAAATTATTTGAGGATGCATGGAGGAACAGACTTTATATACAGTCAGTGTTGCAATGAGAAGAGAAAGGTACAGTCCCTTATGGACACCACCAGAAGCTTCTAGAATGCCTCCCAAAGAGCCCTGCTTGGGTCATCTGCCCCATACCCAAGCCACTTTCAAATCCCAAACCCACAGACACTGTGTGAGATAAATCTGCATACCTGTTTTTAGACAGTGTTGGAGGTATTACCTGGGGAAGGATAATAAATACTGCAGTACGGTGTGATGGTTCAGCTTGACTGTTCACTTTATTGACTTGAGAACTATCTAGGAGATTAAGAAACACATCCAGGAGTTCATGTGATTCCATAGTCTGCTGAAGGATCTGACCTAAAGACTTATTTAATCCATTGGTGGGATCAAAACCTGAGGAGACTCTTAGGAGGTGCCAGAGCTGTGGATGGTGGGGCCATATCCTGTTACTTCTTCCTAGGCACCATGATGTCAGTTGTTCAGTCCTGTCTGTTCTGTCCTGTCGTGCCCTCCCTGCCATGATGGACAGAAACGGAGCTAAATAAAACTTTCATCATTTTCTGTTGTTTATGCTAGAGAGATGTTCTGTGACAGCCATGAGAAAACTAACACAGTGCAGTTTTTAAAAAGCCACCGAGTAGACATCACGAGGAAACCTGTTCAGTCAGCACTTGAGAATGCTAATATAAAACACAGGCAAGAATATGTATGCAAGTTATATTGAATTCCCACCCCTCCAAATCAGAGCATATTACATGAGCTTTTTTCCTAGGGAGATATAGTGATCTACAGCAGAAGAGACCAAAGCTCTGGAGACCTCAAATATTTCTGTATGCTGTTGAAAACATTGATCTAAGTATTAATGACTAGGGGGTTACATCTTCCTAAGAGACCTGCTGTTAGTTCTTTCAGGGAGCCCACTGCCCTGTTCCTCAGATCCTGTAATCCCCTTGCCGTAAGACTCTTCAGTTTTATAATTGCTCTTCTCCATGTCTCTGAGCTTTGCTGGGCTTCAGACCCTATCTTGTGCAGATAGAGGTAGTGTAGTACTATTCCATACTGACTGTCCTTGAAGACGACTGAGGCTACAAGAGGAAAGTGACTGGCCAACGCCAACAGAAAGCAAACCAGGACAGATGTTGGTACCAGAGAGTGAAATACTGCTATGATGGATCTGACCATGTTGATTTGGGGGAGGATAATGGAAGAATCCATCAGATTGGCCTGTGGGCATGTCTGTGGGGGCATTTCCTTGATTAATAATTGATATGGGAGGGCCCAGCCCACTATAGTCATTGCTATCTCTTGGAAGTATTATATAAGGAAGGTAGCTGAGCAAGTGTGGGGTGGGGGAGTAAGCAGCATTTCTCCATGGTCTCTGCTTCAGTTCCTGCCTCCAGGTTCCTGCCTTAAGTTCCTGTCTTGGTTGCCAGGTATGGTGGTGCACATCTTTAATCCCAACATTCAGGAGGTAGAGGCAGGTGAATCTCTGTGAGTTCAAGGCCAGCTTAGTCTACCAAATGAGTTCCAGAATAGCCAGGGCTGCACAGAGAAACCATGTCTTGAAAAACAAAAACAAAAAACAAACAAACAAGTTCCTGTCTTGGCTTCCCTCAATGAAGGACTGCAATCTGTAAGCCAAACAAATCCTTTCTTCCCCCAGTTGGTTTTGGTCAGTGATATTTCACAGCGATAGAAAGCAAGCTAGAATAGGATTGAAAACTTGGTGTGGTGTTCTTTTTGCTCCTCTACTTTAGAATATGATCTAACAGAAGGATAGGGAAGATAGTCTTACATGGTTATTTTCAAGGATTGAGCAGTCTATGTACACACAGCTTCTGATGCATTTCTTCAGAGTCTTAGTCTTTCTTCTTAATTTCTTTCCTCTTTCAGCATTCCTACATAGACTTACTTCTTTTAGGAACGTGCGTTTCACTCGGTGGTAAGGGAAGGATTCAGGGCGGTGCATGGAACTTACATGCTTGACAAAGCTCTTTAAAAATCCGGACATGAGGAAGGAGATGGCTCTCTACTGCTTTTTCCTTGAGAATCATTCTTGAATGGTTTGGGGCCAATGCCTAAAATTCTTCCTAGCTTACAGTGCTGAGACTTATCTGAGAAACAAGTGTTGTTTCTCACAGTTACCAACAGAAAGGCCAGACACTCAGTCCTCTTGTTCAGGGTGACATGTTTCCCTGGCACCCTCTGGTCTCCAGACCCACACAGTTGGTCAGTGGTGAGGGGAGAGTCACTGGGTGCTTAAGAGCCCTCTGCGTGTGTTAGGGACCAATGAAGCCCTCTGTGTGTGTTGGGGACCAATGAAGCCCTCTGCATGTGTTGGGGACCAATGATGACATGCCTTCTCAGACAAGTCCGTCAAAGCTCAGCAAACCTGTACAGACGGTAATAAATTATTATGACCTATATTTTTATAATCTAAATAAAACAAAGCTTTCGTATGTTATAAAGTAGAGTAATCCCTGAAACCTGCATGCAGAGCAATAATTCTGCCTGCCTCTTTCCTTCTAAGAAGTGGCTTTTGTACTTTGTAAACCAAAATAACCCACACTAAATATGGGGCTGTAGAAATGAAACAAAGGAAAGTATTTTAGTCATATTTTTTCTCTGACCAGATTTACCACATTTCATTATTTTTCTGCCTACCATTGCTTTGCGGTCCCTGCGGAAATGATGAGATGAAATTGAGAAGAGCAACAGAATGCAGGAAATCTGATACCCCAGGTTGCAAATACCCAATCAGGTCACACAATGATTAAATTTAGCTCTTGTTAACCTGATTTCAAGTGCAGCTCAATTCTGAGGGATGATGAGAAACAGAATGTGTGTTCCACATTATCAGAAAATATTTTCATCAGAACACATGGCTTTGACTTTCCCTGCCTGACAGAACATCATCATGACACCCGCAGGATCTCCGTTCAGGGATCACCGGAGGGTCCATCTGTTGTTCCGGCCAAGGAGAACATTAACCAGCATTCCTTGCTGCTCTTCTCTCTACACACGCACACATGCGTGCTTACCATCTCTACCTGTCCTGCCTGGGAAGGCACTACAGCCGCCTGGTGCCGGGAACCATGACATTCTTGACGCAGCCTCATCCTTAATGTAGAGAAACTGCTTGAGTCCAGAGGGAGGACTTAGAGACATTCAGAGGTGGTTCTGTGACAAGGCTGTGTAATTCCCAAGGGATGGGAATCGGGGGATAAGAAATGGGGATTTCCAAATCAATCTGTTTTACTGGTTTTGATTCATCAGTGATTTTGCTGGCAGCATGGAGATGGGCCAGAGGACTTCTCAACATCTCTCCAAGCTGCCTGGTGTGTACTGTGTGGCAGAGTGTTAGAGAAGAAAGTGACCACCTTCACAAAAATCCAGCTCCTGTAATTAACTCGAAGGAAACTGAGGGGTGGGGGTTACATGGTAACTGAAAATAGATATTCCTCCAGAGTCTCATTTTGCTCTCTTAAAGAACTAACCCTTTTGTTGTGAGAAAAATCAAGGACTTAAAGAAGTTTGTGTATATAAAATTTAAAGAATAATGTGTATTACAACTCATCAAATGATAGTGAGTGATAATGAGAAATAGATATGAACAAATTAGGAATAATAGCAGTGAATAACCTACCCAGGTTATGTATGAGACAACCCCACCGGAACTTCAGATACTTCCTCAGAGCCTCCCCAACAGCCAGTCTCTTGAGACCGTGGGAAAAGCAAGGTATGGATGCCTGGGGATTCCAATGTGGTCCAGCAGGTAGATGGTGACATCGTTCATAGAAACAGCAAACTCAAATCTCCATTTGGTGAATAAAGTAGGGAAGGAATGTCATATCCTGATGTGTTTGTTCTTGCACAGGTCAAATCTGTGTTACTTACAGCTCACTGAAGAAGGAAGTATTTGGGCTCATGGAACATCCTGTTCACAACCGGTGCCTTCAGTACATTCATCCCGCCCCGCTGCTACCTTAGGGGGCTCAGCTGCTATCAGCTGGTGACCTCTTCCCTGCACTGCCAGCGTAGATACAGCCATGCACTTTGGAAGAAAAGTATTCCTGGAGCTGGTAAGATGGTGCAGCATTAAAAACACCCACTGGGCAAGCCTGATGACCTGAGTTCCATCGCTGAAAGCCCCTGTGGAAGGAGACGACAAACAACTTCTGCAGGCTGTCCTCTGATTTCCACACAGGTGCTGTGGCATGTATGCAAACTCACAGATGGACAAACACAGAGAGAAAGACACACACACACACGTGTATATATGATAACTATTAATTTAAAAAAATCCTTCATGGAAATCTGCACAATAGTCTCCAAGAATTTTAGTGTATGCCCTAGCATCCATCCATTTCCCAAGGTCTGCATTGTTCCTTTTAAAGTACTACATGAGGTTGAGGTGAAACACTAACAGGGTATGGACCTGCCCTGCCCCGGGCCCAATGCTTCCTTCCTTAGCCCTGCCCCCACCTGACAGTACCTTTATTTTGCCTTCCCTATTTTCACTTCTCATTTTTCAATATTCTCACTCTTTCTTTTTTGAGTCAACTTTTTCCAGTGGAGAGAAGCTATGTAGCCTGTGTCTCCCAAAGTCCAGAGATCTCTTTTTAGGGTCAGCCAGGAGGTTCTATGCACCATCTCCACAGAAATAAACAATAAAATAAAATAAGCAATAAAATGAAATTGATCTAAAAGTTAAAGGCTCACAGTCTGAGAACTGCAGCTCTGACTGCAGGAATTGCAACCTGCTGCTATTGTGCAAAGATGTTTAGGCCTAAAAGCTGGGGTCCTGAGAAAACTCCTTCCCTACCAGCATGGTCCCTTTACAGAAAGAACACGGGTCTCAAGTTCAAACCTAAGCCCCTATCCTTTGGAAGCAAGACACTATCACAAATTAAAGTCTTTCTTCACTGAAGACATAGATATAGATATATAAACCTTGGCATCTGGTATCACCCTGGGTCATAGTTTGTTGCTATTGTTTGATGGAGAAGGAAAAAAATCACATGTTGATCTGGGAACATGAGCTAGATGATGTGTAGTTCACTTTGCTCTCTTTAAGTAGTTGGAAATAACTATTTAATAAGTAGTTAAAAATAACCTGAGTCCCAGGGGTGCTTATTGCTGTGTACTGCTAGCCCCAGGCCCCTCTGCCTTGTAACCTATGCCAGCTTCTAGAAAGGGGTCATTCAAGTCAGATCTCAACACATCGGAATGGTAAGCCTGGGACGCTGTGGCCCTAGTCTCACCACAGCTGTGTTGCAACACTATTTAGTCATGTTGTGTAATCGGCAACTGCAGCCATGCTGTGAGCAAACAGTCAAAGCCACAGTTGATGGAAATACAGTGAAGAAATCCTGAAGTCTGTCTGGACATGACATGGCCACTGCTCCCATCAACTTACGGCAGCCATAATTACCCGCCAGCCAAAATTTCAGCATGGATGGGAAGGAGCCCTGGAGGCCCCACCCCTTTGGGGGGAATTATTGGCAGTCAATGGCTGCTGAGGGAAGGACAGTCACTCTCCTTTAGAGGAGTGGCTGCCTGCCAGTAGGCTACTTGTGGCCCAGGAAGTGGCCACACACCAGTGAGCAGATGAACAGCACTAATTGTACTCGGTGAGTTATTAATAACAATAAAAAGGGCATGAAGTTAGGAGGAAGACAGGCTAAGGAGGCAGTAGGGGGAGATGGAGGGAGGCAGAGGTGGATGAATATAATCAAAACACATTGAATAAATATCCGGAACTTTGAAAGAATAAAAGTATATATATTTTTTAAAAAATTTAAATACTGAAGTCTGTAGCTTAAATTCCTATAAATCCTTAAAATCCCCAATTTTAAGCAACTTGGTAATAAATTAAAAGAAGAAACATAGTAATTTTTGTCACTCGGAATGCCATAGTTTGAAATAGGAGGTGGGATGAATTAGGAGCAGCTGCTGAGCAAGTGTAGCAGTCATTTGGTAGTCTGCAACAATTCTAACCTAAAACAGCCTGGAAGCCCTTCCCATTCTCTTTTGAAGTGCATTTCTTTCTTGGATACTAAAACCATGCTCTCTACCATTTAGCTGGGAATTCACAGCCGCTTGTGTCCCATGCCTGGAATATAACATGTACATCTCTGTCAACATCTTGGAAAGTTCTGTGGTAGTGATGCCCTTGTGTTCCATTTCTCCATCCAGCTGCAGCTTTGAATCCCACAAGTTGTCATTTAGCCTCAGGCTGATGAGAAGAAATGTCATTCCACTCTTAATATTGCTAAAGAATGTAGGAACCTCCATATGCATGATGCAGCCAAGACAGGGCAATGACAATTCACCTTCTCTCTACATTCTCTCCATACCTTTTACTCCATGTGAACTCTTGGCACAGCTCCTGTGTGACCAGCCACCAGGTTTGACCTGGCACAGCCAAAATCCCGTAAGACTTTTATACAAGTTTTCTAAAATAAGGTCACTTATAAATGTCACTGTTCACCACGCATGTGGTTCAGAGTTCTTACTTTTCAACAGCATTGTGCTTTGGAAGTTTCCACTGGCTTTCCATTACAGATTCCCTCATATTCTCAAAGCGGACTTAGGAGACTTTACTGTGTGTGTAAGGAAAGCATTGAAACTGATGAATAGTTTTATCTAAAATGATTACATCCACAAATGAGCATATTAGAAGGAAGCGATGGGAAGGAGAGTAGAGAATGGATGGGACCAGCAAAGCGTCTGTTGAGGCAACAAAGAGTCTCCCACTGAATTGTTAGCTGTACTGAATGAAGTCCAGAGACCCTGGGTAAGAGACACCATGGATTGTGTCTTCTGCCCATTGCCCACTAAGAGTTACAGGGCTTCAGGGTTGCAGAGTTAGTTTCTATAACCTAGAGTTACCAAAAGATGTGGGCCATTCTATAGGACCCAGGGAATAAATATATATAGAACTCAATAAACATATTAAATAAATATATAAAGAACTCAAGAACTAGACATCAAAGTATCAAATAATCCAATTAAAAAATAGGGTACAGATCTAAACAGAGAATTCTCAACAGAAGAATCTCAAATGGCCAAAAGACATTTAAGGAAGTGTTCAACATCCTTAGCCATCAGGGAAAAGCAAATCAAAATGACTCTGAGATACTATTTTATGCCTGTCAGAACGACTATGATCAAAAACACTAATAACAGCTTATGTTGGAGAGGATGTGGAGCAAGGGGAATACTCCTCCACTGCTGATGGAAGTGCAAACTTGTACAGTCACTCTAGTAATCAGTATGGTGGTGTCTCAGAAAACTGGGAATCAACCTACCTCAAGACCCAGCAATACCACTCTTGGGCATATACACAAAAGATGCTCAACCACATCACAAGGACATTTTCTCAACTATAGCAGCATTATTCATAATAGCCAGAACCTGGAAACAACCTAGATGCCCCTCAACTGAAGAATGGATAAAGAAAGTGTGGTATATTTACACAATGGAGTATTATGCAGCAGTAAAAAAATAATGTTATCATGGAATTTTAGGCAAATGGATGGAACTAGAAGAAATCATCCCGAGTGAGGTAACCCAGACCTAGAAAGACAAACAGGGTATGTACTCACTCATAACTAAATATTAGAGCAAAGCAAAGGATACACAGGCTACAATCCACACCCCCAGAGAAGATAGGTAAAGAAGACCCTAAGAGGGACACACATGGATTGCTCCAGGAAGGAGAAAGAGGGAAGACTTCCTGGGTAAACTGGGAGGGGGGAGTACAGGGGAGAGGATGGGGGGTGGAACGAGGGTTCAAGATGGCAGAGTTGGGGGAGGGACAGAGAGGGAGAGCAATGAAAGAGATATCCTGACAGAATGGCCATTATGTAGTTAGAGAGAAATCCAGTGCTAGGGAAATCCCCAGGAACTCATAAGGATGTCCCTAGTTGAGACACATAGCAATGGTGGAGAGGGTACTTGAACTAGCCTTCCCCTGTACTCAGATTGGTGTCTATCCTAATTGTCATCATAGACCCTACATACATCCAGTGACTGATGGAAGCAGATGCAGAGACCCACAGCCAAGCACTTGGCCAAGATCCTCAAGTTCAGTTGAAGAGAGGGAGGAAGGATTATAGGAGCAAGGTGGGGGGGGGTCAAGATCATGATGGGAAAAACCACAGAGACAACTGACCCGAGCTAGTGGGAGCTCAGGGACTCTGGACTGACAGCTGGGGAGCCTGCATGGGACCGAACTAGACCCTCTGAATGTGGGTTATAGTTGTGTGGCTTGATCTGTTTGTGGGTCCCCTGGCAATGGGACTAGGACTTACCCTGGGTACATGAACTGGCTTTTTAGAGTCCATTCCCTATGGTGTGATGCCTTACTCAACCTTGATGCAGTGGGGAGGGGCTTGGCCCTGCCCCAACTTGGTATGCCAGCCTGTGTTGAATACCCAAGGGAGGCCTTCCCCACTATGAGGAGTGGGTGGGGGTGGGATGCAGGGTTGGGGGGGGGGGAATGGGAGAAGTAGGAGGAGGTAAAAAAAAAAAAAAGATAACAAACTGTGTTGAGCCAAACAATAGAATGGGGCCTTGATGAGGCTTTGGTTTTCATAGTAAATGATGGAGGGAACGTGTACATTTTGAGTCTCTCTTTCCAAACTAATGACTTCATTTCACACATCTGCTGCCCTTTCCTCCAGATGAAAGAAAAACAGACATCCTCATTCTGAAAATAAGAGAGGGTGAGGAAGAAAAGGCAGGCAGATGTTTTCCAGCAATGGAATCTAACATCAGGTCACCAGATACCTCCACTCTCCCATCCTGACTTATTCAACAAGTATCAATAAGTACCACTGTGTCCAGAGTCCTTTGAATGTTGGCTTATTATGGAATCATGAGTTTCAGGTAATAATGAGCCCAAAATACATGTAATCCAGAGAGCCCTAAACAGAGACCTTCCTGAAATCTGGGCAAAAACCAAACCAAAACAACAAAAAACAAACAAACAATCCTGAGACTTGAATGAGCTACAAGTCTGGTGTTTCCTTCCAGTGGCTGGAAGCACTGTTAGTTGCCTAAAGCCATGGGCAGGTTGGAGCCTTTTCCAGCTGTGTCCAACTGTGTCCAGCTGTGTCCAAGTGTGTCCAGATGTCTACTGCTGTCATCTTTCAAATCTTCCAACCCTAGAAACAGTGGCACTGTTGGTGGTTCAGGAAGACATTGCATGTAATTATGTTCACTACTGAAGCCTCCACCCAGGACCTCTGTGTTCTCCTTTGTCATGATGACTGGCTGTGGAGCATCAAAACCGGTCATATATTGCACCTCTGACCAAGACTCAGTTTCACTTGACCAAGGAATAAATGTGAGTTTTTGCCTTCGGAACTATTTAGGCAGAGGGCTGGCTATTTGCACCTTGTGAAAAAAAGCCATGTGAAAGCAGCTTCCTGGAGAGGCTTGATGCAAACAGAGTGGAACTCTCAGTTTAGTAGACCAGAAACAAAGAAATGTTGCTATCAGGCTCTGTTCAAGACAAGGTTTGGGCACCTGGGAGTCAAGTAATAAGAAAACATCTCCAAGTCTTTCTTTCATAGGGTGAACGAACACTCAGGGGCCAGGACTTCCATGTATTTGGGAAAAGAAAGATTAGAAATAGTAGCGTGTCTTTCACTTCAGGAACACAGGCCAGTGGCAGATTGGCAGACTGCTGGCTTGTTGCTATACACACACACACACACATACACACACACCATCATGTTGTCCAGTCCGTTCCTTTCTCACTGATTGGCAAACTTCTTTATAACATTTAAGTCAATTTCCATAACTTTGAGTCACTAAGCGTTTAGAGAGTTTCATCTGGGCTCTTTAAGGCTTAAGACATTCACATGATACGATGCAAATCTCCCGTTTGAGTCCTTACCTTTTCTCCATTACAACTTGAGCTTTGGGGCCCTGAGAGTTTTGAGTTGAATGTGTTGAGGGGAAGAGGGGGCAAGTAATGACGTCTCCCATTGCTCTCCTCCCCTGGGACGCCCTGGGAGAGGCTGATCCTGGCTGAGATGCTGGTCTGGAGCACTGACATGCACATGATTGAGCACCAATTTTGTCCTACCCACAGTCCACTGGGGCTTTGCACCCAGGTTCCAGGGAGGTTGGGCACACTTGCTGGCTCTACAGGCCCACTCTGTAGAGCTAGAACTTTGTGAGCACATTTCTTGTCCCATCCTGGTTGTCCTTTCACATTGTACCCAACCTCTTTGCTCATGGCTCTGCTTCAGGGCAACAGGCATCAATCTCATTTAACATCTGTGTTAAACAGACATCCAAAGGAGAAGGACATGGTGTACCCTGTTCCTGCAGACACTGGGAACTTTCTAGGGGACCCATTGGTCTTCTGCCATTTGACTTTAGGGAAACAGCAGAGTATCTCTTCCTCACCAATGGGGAGCAAGGAGTGTGAGCCCAGACTCTGAAAAGGTCATACAATCTTCCCTCAGTCATCTGTAGTAGTAGGGAGCTCACCAACCACTCTGATAAGCTCAGTCCCAGGCATGGAACTGTCCCGAAAGCTGTGGTTTCCGGGGTCGGAGTGCAATTCTGAGAACCTCACTTCTTGTCTTCAAGGCCATCAGTATTAGCAACTTCTTAGGATCCCTTCAGCTTCCCCCGCATGTATTTCTATGAGTAAATGTAAATCTATTGATTGAATCTATCATACATGAGGGGCCTACCCACCTAGTACACTGCTCCTCACTCTTCAGAGCACTCTTGTTCACAGCAGTGTTATTTGTAATAGGCAGAACCTGGAAACAACCTAGATGTCCCTCAACCAAAGAATGGATAAAGAAAATGTGATACACTTACACAACGAAGTATTAATCAGCTATTAAAAACAACGACATCAGGAAATTTGAAGGCAACCGTATAGACCTAGAAAAAAATCATCCTGAGTGAGGTAACCCAGACTCAGAAAGACAAACATGGTATGTACTCACTCATAAACGGATATTAGTTATAAAGTAAAGGATAAGCATGCTACAATCCACAGCCCCAGAGAGGCTAGGTAACAAAGAGCGCCCCAAAAGGGGAAGCTCTGATCTCCCTGGGAAGGAGAAATAGGGGAGATCTCCTGGGTAGACTGGGGGGCCAGCAGGGATGGGAACACGAGGGATTAGGTTGTGGGGGTTGGAGATGTCTCAATGAAGGGGGGTGGCGATTTTGGAGTCAGATAGAAACCTGGTGCAAGGGAAACTCCCACGAATCTACAAGGATAACCCCAGCTGAAACTACTGGCAATGGTGGATAGGGTGCCTGAACTGGCCATCTCCTGTAATCAGATTGTAACTACCCCAATTGTCATCAGAGAGCCTTCATCCAGTGACTGATGGAAACGGATGCAGAGACCCACAACCAAGCACCGGGCTGAGCTCTGAGAATCCTGTTGAAGAGGGCAGAGGGATTGCAGGAGCCAGGGGATCAAGGTCATCACAAGGGAACCCTCAGAGACCGCTAACCTGAGCTCATGGGAGCTCACAGACTCTGGACCAACAACAGCTAGGGAGCCTGAATGGGACCTAGGCCCTCTACATGTGTGTGACAGTTGTGTAGCTTGATCGACTTGTGGGGCTCCTAGCGGTGGAAGAAGGGCCTATTCCTGTTGCCTTTCTTTAAAATGGTTGCTGCCTTTTAAGCAAAGGCTGTCCTAACCAGCAATGCAACTCTGCCGCTACCAGCAGCCCAGCAGCGTTCAGCTGCAAGGCCCACAGCCTGAGGGGATTCTGTTGCCTCAGGCACCAACTCTTTCAAAGCTATGCAGGGAACTTATCTAAATTCCTCTCTCTCTAAAGAACTCAAGATTCAAAGGTTGAGGTGAAATTCTGCTCCTCAGAGAGGGTGAATAGCAAGTAGCTTACCTTCTCTCCCAAAAATCCGCTCATCCTCCTCCCAGCCTCCGTTTAAAAGCCGTTCTCCACCTGGTTCCTCCCTACCACTTCCTGTCAGTTGGTTGCTGACACAACCTCCTGACCGCAGGTTAATTTTATTTAATCAAACAAATGTAACACATCTTTGCTTCATTAAACGAATGTTCAGAGCATAAACAAAAGTAACACACCTTAAAACAATATTCCACCACATAACCCTAATGCTTTGGTTGGCTTCCAGGAACTATTCCTCATACTGGATTGTCTGGCCCAGCCTTAAAACAAGGGGAGGAGCTTGGTCCTCCCTGGACTTGATAGGCTATGCATTGTTGACACCCATGGGAAGCCTGCTCCTTTCTGAACAGAAACAGAGGAGGAGTGGAGGGGGGAGGAGGGGAGGGATGTGGGAGGAGGGCACAGGAGGAAAGGAGGATGGGAAAACTGTGGTCAGGATGTAAAATAAATAAATTTAATTAATAATAAAAAAGAAACTGAATTTGTTTAAACACAAAGATGGAAATTACACATAACAGTTTTTTGAAACACTGAAGCTTCTTTTTGTTGAACAGATGAAACTAAACCAAATCTACAAGCCAGATCATTATTATAGGTGTGTGCACACATGTATACATACACACACACACACACACACACACACACACACGTGCATAGTCATCATGAATCATGACATAAGAAGGAACATAAAATTCCAGATTACAGCATAATAAAACTAAGCTTAAAATAACTCACTAGGAATTTACAAGACACAAACAAAAATACTTCATGCAATTTGGCTTCTTAAAAAATTCTTGGCCAGGTATAGTGGCTTTAATGACAGCACTCAGGAGGCAGAAGCAGGCAGATTTATGAGTTCTAGGCCAGATAGAGCTATATAGTAAGATCCTGCCTCAAAACAAGTTTTGGTAACCTAGGACATCAGACCTTGAAGAATACTGATGTTTATATTTATTTGGGGAAAGTCGTGTATTGAGAACATGTGTGACATAGTAAATTCGGGAGTTGTGTGAGCAATTAGGTGCATGCATTTGAACACTTGATCCCTACTGGGTGGCACTGTCTGAGGGTTATGAACTATGAAACCTTTAAGAGGGGGAACCTTGCTGGAGAAGCAGGTCACTGTGGGTAGGCTTCCTGTGTGTGGATGGAATGTGATCAGTCCCTCTGTTCACATGCCTTCTCTGCCATGATGGACTGTATCACCTCTGGAACAGGAGCTAAAATAAACCCTTTCTCCCCCAAAATTGCTTTGTTTCCAGGTGTTCTATTATAGCAATAGAAATGGAGTAAGTACAGTAAATGATTCAAAGTGATGGAGATACAGGCGAAATTGTAAAGATAAAAATGAGGATATTTTGAAACAAATACTAATCTTTGGTCATAATGATTAATGGCAGGTGTGGCACCAATCTGAGGGTGATGCAGTTGCTGGGCATATGTCCATGCAGAAGAGCCTTCTGGACCAGCAGCCCAGGGTCCTGGCACTCATCTTGGCTGTAACCGAATCATGGAAAAAAACCCCTTCCTTTGGACCCTCGAGTTGACGTATTTTCTTGTTGGCACCATCTGGTTTGACGCAGAGGCCTCCATTTTGATTCTGACAACTTTTGCACACCTTTCATCATCGTGCAAAATGGCTGTGGAAGCAACACACACTCTAAGTTTCGAAGTCTCATAGCTTGTGCTGTGAAGTTGAATACACTTCCTGGGTACATTTTTACACCCTCTCCCAATCTTAGCTACTTTTCTTATCGTGGTGATGAAATTCCTGACAAGAGCGATTCACAGAAGGGATGGTGTATTTGGGTTCATAGGTTTTTTTTTCTTTTCTTTTTGGGTTCATAGTTTTAAAAAGAATAAACTCTATCATGGTGGAGGAGTCATGGCTCAGGGATGTGGGCAACTGGTCACAGTCTAGTCACAGTCAGAACTCGGAGAAAGATGAGTGCTGGAGGTCAGTCTGAACTCCCCTGCCCTTGGAATGGTGCAGATACACTCAGGGTGGGTCTTTCTACCTCGAATGTTCCAGTCAAGAAAAACCCCTTACAGGTATGTCCAGATGCTTGGGTTTTAGTTAATTCCAGATGTGGTCAAGTTGACAACCATGAATAGCCATTACACCTGCTAACTTGAGATCACAGATTTAAAATCTTCACCCAGGGAAGAGCATACTGATTGGCTTTGAAAACACAACATTATATGGACTGAACAGGTTAGATTTAGGAATATATTTGTATTTACACAGAAGCATGCAATACCAGCAAAAAAAGAGGCCATGGATTTAAAGGAGAGTCGGGAGAGGTTCATGGGACAACTTGGAGGGAGAAAATGGAGGGGACAAATGTAATTAGAATCTCAAAAGAATTTTCCCTCAAATGACAGGAATCTATTGGGAAATTTTCATCAATTTCAAAAGTATGTGTTGACTACCCACTGTTTCTGAACGGTTATGAGAGCGTTTCTGGTGATAGGAGCATCTGAATGAACCCACAGTTTAGTGGTGTTCCTTCCAGAGGTGTGTCACCAAGACAGCAAAACTACCAAAGGATTGCCCTCCACCTGACCTAGAAGCTGGGACAGTGACTTCCTTCTCTATTTTATTTTTCCCCCAGAAAGGGTCTCTGTACACACTCCTGGCTGTCCTGAAACTCAATATGTAACCAGGCTGGTCTTGAACTCACAGAGATCCACCTGTCTCTGCCTCCCAAGTGCTGGGATTAAAGTCATGTGCCACCATGCCTGGCACCCCCACACCACCTGCTCGCCTAGCTCTCTAGTTCCTAGACAGCAGGCCACGAAGCATCTCAACATCTATAATTATAGGACTCTATATATCAGAAACAGATTCTGGATGCCTTGGACATCTTCCAGCATGGAAGCCCAAAGGACTTTTTATAGTTAGCCCCAGAAAAGGAAGCCATAAAACAATGCCCTCATCAAAGGCCTTGGTGGTAACATGGACATATTTGTCACTGTGACAGAGAATACCAGACAAAAGCAGCTTAAGGACAGAAGGGGACATCGTGGCAGTGGGGTGTGAAGAAGGGGATGTCATGGTTGTGGGGGGGGTGAAGCAGCTGGTTACACTGCACCCATAGCCTGAGGGCAGAGAGAAGGAAATGCTGGCTCCCTTTCTCTTTTACTCCTTCCAGGACCCCAGCCCGCGGTGCTGCCCACACTAGGGCACGTATTCTCACCTCCTTGAACCTAATGTAGAAACTCTCTCACAGACAGAACCTCTTCTGTCTTCTCAGTGACTCTAGACCCTGTCATGCTAACCGTAACACTAGCAGCAGGTGCTCTGGGTCACAGAGGCTCTTTGACATTAATTACTCTTACCTTTGGGTTGGCAGACGCTAGAGGTCTGATCATACTTAATATTGTCCAGAGGTCCAACCTGACAGTTAAAAGGCTGCTATAGCCAGGCGGTGGTGGCTCACGCCTTTAATCCCAGCACTCGGGAGGCAGATCTCTGTGAGTTCAAGGCCAGCCTGGTCTACAGAGTGAGATCCAGGACAGGCACCAAAACTACAGAGAACCCCTGTTTTAAAAAAAAAAGGGTTGGGGGGGGCGGGGGAGCTGGAGAGATGGCTCAGAGGTTAAGAGCACTGGTTGTTCTTTCAGAGGACCTGAGTTCAATTCCCAGCAACTACATGGTGGCTCACAACCATCTGTAATGAGATCTGGTGCCCTCTTCTGGCCTGCAGGCATACATTCAGGCAGAACACTATACATAATAAATAAATAAATCTTTAAAAAAAGAAAAAAGAAAAACGGAAAAAAAAAAAAGGCTGCTATATCAGATACAGAGGTTGGTGATAAATGACTGTTGAAGGTGCTAAACATAGCACAAGATCATTTTGGCTTTCTATCTGCAACATTCAAACTCTCCACAATCATGGAAGTTCTGACCACTCGATCAGTCTATAGAATTTCAACACACCCATGACTTCCTCATCTTCCATCTGTCTCTATCCTTGGGACCAACATCCATCCCTTTAGGCCAGGCTGGGTAGTGAAGCCCTCACTAACTCCATGGGTTCCTGAACTTCAAGCTGTTTTCAGACCAGGTGTTGGTACAGATGCTGACCCGGGGCTGCAGCTAGCTTCCCTCAGCTGAAGCAGATCTGTCCCTGCATTTGGGGCCACCAAGCTTCCCTTAGCCAGAAGTAGATTCATGTCCCCACATTAGTCTACAGAGGCCACATTTCCTCATTCAGAGTATATTTCCTGAGCTTTCTCCTATGACAAGCACCCCTGAGCACCCAGGTCCATGCCAGTTCCTCCTCCCCTATTCCACGTACACACTCATGGTAACCCTTGGTCTGTTGTTAGTGAAACAAGCTAGTAATGAACAGTGAAAGCTGAGAGCCAGGTAAAACCCACTCTTCATGTGACAGCAGAAAAACAAGGCTTGAAGGAGAAAAACATAACCACTTGGAGATAAGGCAAAACCTCGCCACCCAGCCTACTCCAGGAAGCAGCATTGAGACCAACCTGGGCCGGATCAGACTCTGACTGAGAAAGAAGAAGAACCAATCCCAAGCCCTGAGAAAACAAAGAAATGCTCTTCCAGACCACAGCTAGCTCAGGAGTTTCCACTTCTCAGACTCAGAAAGCATGTGCCCAGAGCCAGATCTCTGGGCACATTCTCAAGAAAAACTACTACTCACATCTATTAAAAGCTCCCTGGAGAGAGCGTGGTCAGTACTTAGAATCCCACTTCATATATTATGTTCTCATGTTTCCCAACTTGAAATACCACAGCGAACATATCAGCATTACAGTGCAGCCCTCGGTATTTGCCAATGTCAGATTTAATCTGCTATCTCCCTGGCACCTGCAGAATTGGGAGCCAGGAGGAAAAGACGCTTAGCAAGTGTGTGTGCCTTAGGCAGCCTGTACCTGCCTAAGAACTTAGAAATGCTTTTAAGGTATTTATTACTCAGCACCTCGCCTGTGAGAAGGCAGCTGTGGTCTGGGAAACTCAAGGTAGGCCACTTCCAAATTTGTGTCATGTCGAAGTTCATAACTGTTCAAGGTCACAGGGTCAAGCTAGGTATACAACAAGGGCCAAGAAGTGCCTGCTGCAGTCTGTCACCCCACGGACAGACAAAAAGGGGGCTGCTTCCCCCTGGAACTTGACTGCTAGAGTGTCCCTATGACCTGCAATGTTTTACACCAGGGAGCCGCAATGTTTTCGCACGTCTGTGTCTCACCACATCACACAACTGTGATACCTGTTAAAAGCCCACGTTCTTCGAAGCAAGGCCATGAGCCATGTGCAGGGACCATGCGTCTTTGTCTGGCTGTGCAGTCGAACTAGCTGATGGTGTGAGAACTGCTGGAGAAGCCCGTGAAGAGAATGACCAGAGGAGTGAAAGTCCTTCTCGGTTCCCGTTTTGGAAAAGAGAAGGGCTAACATCACAGGGAGTGTGTTGTTGGCTGTGCCGATTGATGGAGCTCATGGATGGACACACAGGAGTTAGGGTAGGGTGGGAAGTGAGATCCAGATGGAACCATAGACTCCACAACTGGCCCGTGTTAGAAATAAATTCTGAGGGTTCGTTTTCAAAGGTGCCTTGAGGCAGCTTAGATCCAATGAAAAATGATCAAAAAGTACTAGACCTCTGCTAATGGCTGCTGGTCTAGCTTATAACCCTACCCATCCAAACTCTAAGCTACCCTACACACACACACCCAAACAGAAGTTTGTAGAAAATTACTAGCACCTAAGTTTGCCTGCAAGGTCAAGGATCTTTAAAATACACAGGACGTAAACTGAAGAGATGAGTCCACCATGCATGGCTCTTGTTGAGAAAATGGCAAACCCGATAGAGAAAGACAAGCCCTAGACAACCTGTAAGATTGTCCCCTCCTGGTCATTACAAATGGGAAGAGAGGCCGTGTGTTAGGGTTTATAAATTGTTCTCCACACTCAGTCCGCATGCCTGCCATTCTGAAGCTGACATCCAACTTTGTAAGGTCATAAAGCAAACTCTCCTGAGTTCACGACTCTGTCCAGTGCTCTTATTAATAAATGATAATGCTTTTATTGCGCAGTAAGGGTTATTGTTTCTCACATCCTAAAGATGCCTTGTGCGCACTAGGCCAAGGTTCTCAAGTCGGTGCTGCTTCAGGACTGTTCTTGACCCCAGGCATCCTGGTCTTTCTAACTTCCCAGGCATGGCTGATAGAGGGCTGGTCCATGAAGGACCACTGGGCTGGAGTCTTTCCTGGGTAACAGACCCCCAGGAAGAGGGATGTAGTCAGACTCTGGATAGGTACGGTGGCCTGTGTGTGACTCTCCCACCCACCTCCTTATCTTCTGTTACTGATAGTTGAGTCATTGTTGGCTGCTGTAACAGACTACCACAGACTGGGACTCAGAGGGTAACCACTTATTGGGCACAGTTCTACAAGCTGGAAGTGGGGTGGGTTCCAGCAGGGGCTCTAGAAGGTTGCAGACTGCTACCTCCTTATTATATCTGCACATGGTAGAGAACACAATGGAGAGCATTTTCGGCCTTCCTCATAAGGACACTATTCCCATCCAGGGAGGCTCCATCCTTGTGACCGAATCACCCTCAAAGCCTTGAATACCACCATTTAGGGAAATGGTGTCAATCTATGAAATTTGTAGAGGCACAAGAAGCCTTCAGTTTGTAACAACAAAGTGACTGAACAAAATCATACAAGGAAAGAGGGAAGTTTTAAATGAGAAAATCATAGTATTAACTTAAAAAAAAACTTTCTGGGCTTGAAACTGCCACCTTTAAAACAGAATGGTGCCCAGGAGCTCCTGCTGTAAATACCCAGTGTGCTGCTCTTTTCCAGTCTCCAGTCTGAAACATATTCCCTAAATAACCAATGTGTCCTTCTAAACACAGAGCACGTGTGAGCATTGCTGCCGGACAAGGGAAGAGCCGGGGAGCATCAACAAGCCGCTCTGCGGGCTGGAGAGACAGCTCAGCGGCTGAGTGTGCTTGCTGCGCTGGCAGAGGACTGGCGCTCAGTTCCCAGCACCATGCCATGGCTCACAGCTGCCTGGAGCTCCGGCTCCAGAGGATCAGACACCCCCTTTTGGCCTTCTCAGACACCTTCACATATATAGCACATACACACACAATTAAATCTTAAAAGAAAAAGAACGCAGTCTAGGGTTGAGGGCGCAGGTCTGTGGGTGGAATGCTTGCTTTGCGCACACAAAGCCCTGGCTTCCACCTCAAACACCACACAAGCTGGTCCTGGTAATCCTGTAATCCCAGCACTTGAGAGGTGGAAGGTCAGGAGGTCAGGGGCATCCTCAACCACATAATGAGTTTATGCCACACTGGACAGCATGAGCGAGGACAATGCGAAACAGATGCAAAAATGTTCTAAAGCTGTGGTATATTCCTGTCCTTAAAATACACCTGTTCTGCACTGCCTCGTTTACCTCAGAACCTGCTCTCCCTCTCTCTGCCCCATGGCCTCACTTGGGGGTGGAGAGAGAAAGACTGCGCCCCCCCCCTCCTGGGGTTCTTCTCATCCCTTTGCTCCAGCAGGTTCTGGAAGGTTTCTTATGCAATCAACGACTACAAAAAAAGAGGTATAGGAGACCAGTATCTGCCAGTCAGTGGGAGGAGAGAGGGCGGGGCAGAGGGTGTGTCTGTGTAGTAGACATGCAGGGGTGACGTTCAGGAAGTGTGCCGGGGTGGTGGGGACTCAGCATTGTCAGCGTGCTGAATTACAGGCCTTAAAGTAATTTGATGGGTGAATTTTCTGCTACATATATTTTACTGCAATAAAAACTGCTAATGAGTGAGCCCAGCCGCCGGCACACCTGTCACTTAGCTACAGCAGGCAAGTCTTCTCGTCAAGGACCTGCCTTGCACGGCCTGTGGACTTCCTTCACTTGAGAGAGGAGGACACACATGCCACTGAAGGCCCTGTCACCACTAGTGTTGTTATTACCATCCTGCTTCTGTTATTATATCTGTTATCATTGCTATTACACCACCATCGCCGCTACTATTATTACTGTTATCACCATTACTACCAACATCACCGTCACTATTCTTACCGGTCTTAGGTTTCTGCTGCTGTGATAAACACCATGACCTAAGGCAACTTGAAAAGGAAGGGGGTTATTTGTAGTCCATCATACAGAGAATTTGGGGCAGGAACTCAAGGCAGGAACTGAAGCAGAGGCCATGGATGAACACAGGACCACTTGCCCAGGGATGGCACCACCCACAGTGGGATGGGTCCTACTACATCAATTCTTAATCAAGAAAATGCTACACTGTAGCTCGAATGTAAAGGGTCTTATTAATAATAATAAAAAAACTGGTTCCAGATATTGGGGTAAATGCTGAAAGATCAGAGAGACAAAGGAACAAGCCATAGTTCACCTCACCAACTCCACGAATCCTCTGACGAGTGTTTCTGAGTCCTCACCCAAAAAGCTCCAGCCAAAAAGCCTCTAACTGAAAGGGACACCTCTGTCGAAAAGCCTTTAGTTCCTGTCTCCTCACGCCTTATACACCTTTTCCCGCCCAGCCATCACTTCCTAGCATTAAAGACGTGTGTGCTTCCCAGTACTGAGGTTAAAGGTGTGTACCACCACTGCCTGGCTCTGTTTCTCTCCTAGACTGAATCAATCTCATGTATTTCAGGGTGGCTTTGAACTCACAGAGATCCAGAGGAACCTCTGCCTCCCAAGTAATAGGATTAAAGGTGTGTGTCGCCACTATCTGGCCTCTATGTTAAATCTAGTGGTTTGTTCTGTCCTCTGACCTTCAGGCAAATTTTATTAGGATACACAATATATCACCACACTACACAGACATGCCCACAGACCAATCTGATAGAGGCAATCCCTCAGCCGAGTTTCCATCTTCCCAGATGACTCTAACCTGTGTCAAGCTGACAAAAAAAAGTCAGCCAGGACGTTACTCTTACTGTTGTTGTTAATATCACTATTACTGTCACGTTATTATTACTGATGACTGTTCTGTTAGTACTGTTACTGCTGTTATTATTACTATCACTATTAGTATTACTATCACTATTATTATTGCTATGGATTTTTATGTTTATGTAGCCCAAATGGCATATTAATTGAATACAAAGTTATTGCTGTGCCCTAAAACTCATCTACAGACTAGAAGCCTGGGTACAAAATGTTGGTTTTACTGAATAATCATGAAAAGGTGGAGATAGCTATTATACTACATTATATATATTATATTATAATATACCACATGGATTTCTGAAATTCCCCTCAAAACAGTTTTCTTCCTCCAAGATGCCTTTCCTGGTAGCAGCTGATCAATCTCCATTCTTCCTCTCCCTGCTCCTCCAAATCTCTAACACTTACTCAGTCTCTCTCTCCCCCAAGTTTTGCCATTTTGCACACGATAGCCCAGCAGTCTGCCGAAGAAGTCAAGGCCACCAAGTGCGATGCTAGTGTTCATGCCAGCATTAGTGCTAGTAGACAGCTTAACAGGTAGTAGACCTACCTAAGACGCACGCCTCCAGACACCTGCAATGGACTGTCTAGGTCATGTTAGTCCCTGGTTGTGCCTGTAAGGGATTACCCTTCTTAGATGGATGAAGTGGGAAGCCCCACCCACTGTGGATGGGACGGGTCCTTGGGATGGGATCCTGGAGGGAGAAGCGGAGCTGCACACAAGCACGCATTACTCCGTTTCCTGACTAGGGATGTAATGGGACCAGCTGTTTCCAGCTGCCTCTGTCTGGACTCCCCCCAGCAGGATGGATTGTGAACTGTGAGCAAAATAGACCCTTTCTCCCTAAGTTGCTTTTGTTGAGATGTGTTAGCACAGCAAGAAGAAAAGAAACCAAGACACTGAGTGTGTCCCCCACGGGCTTCAGGCAAGTGTTTATACTACAGACTGACCCCGAGTCACGATTTTCTGACTCGAAGGTGGTTTTAAAGTATGCCACGCAATCATTCCATCACTTTCAGGACTGTTTCCAACGAATCTCAGAATATACTCAGTGTTTTCTTATAAAGGGAGGCTTCACGCTGGATGATTTTGCTATAGCCGTAGGCAGGCGACTGTGTTTTGAGCAAACTGGAGGTAGACTCCATTAACTGAACTGTAGTGTTCTGTAGGGTAGGTGTAATGAGTGCATTTCCGACTCATGATATACTCACACTGTGATGGCTTTATCAAGACCGTCCTGGTATTAGTCCAAGAAGAGCTGTGTAACTTCACTTACATACTTTGAGTGGCCGTCGCTCCTTCCTTCTACCTCAAGCGAGTGCCCTGCTGCCTGAGGCATCTTTGTGTCCCTCTCACACAGCTCAGCATCTGGCTCCCTGGCACTTGGGGCTTGTTGAATGAACGATAATGGGTAAAGCTGACCCATAATTCCCCACCCTCTTTCCGATTGCCTCCCTCTCCTTTGCCCCTTCAAAGTCAATGGAATCTCACAGCTCTCCACCAACTAGAGTATGGCTGCACCAAGGCCACACAGTAGAGTGTCCTCTGCATTTGACCCACACAGGGTAGGCAGCATGTCACCTCCTTTCCTTCTAGACAGGGTACAGGACAGGAGGGACTGACCTCGAGGCAAATGCATTTCTAGGTTTCGTGTTTCTGTGGCTCTGTTCTATGCTTTCCTTGGCTTTAACCCAAGCCTCTGGGGCGATTATTTTTGGCTCATTCAGAAATGGCTTTGAGCCAAGTTTTTGTGTCCTGAATACTTGATGTAGGGCTTGTCTGCATGCAGCGTTTATGGCATTGCTGCTGGTTTCTTGGTAGTAAGTCTTTTTGACCCTAACCCAATTTTCTGCTATGCTCTGGGCAGTCTGCTGGCCCAGCAGGGAACAGAAGAGAGCTGAGTTCTTCAGTGAAGAGAAGTTTCTCAGATCACAGATCTGGAAAATACTGTCTGAAATGTCCACAGTGTTTGATCTGTCCAGATTAGCAAAAGACCTTTCAAATCCCTAACGGTGTGGTCAGTGTGAGGCTAGAGAATCCAGTATGTGTCCACTTTCTGTCTCCAGTGGCTGCAGAGTTCACAGAAATGGGACTGGAAATGCATTGCCTTCTGTTTCTGGGCTCCAGCACTCTGCGTATTGGCTGATACCCTGGGCTTTTTTCTCTTTTTGTTAATAAGAAAACAAAGACACAGGAGGCTGGGGAGATGGCTCAGTGTGTGAGTAGACTCACTGAGCAAGCATAAAGACCTGAGTTCTAATCCTGAATAAATAAATAAACAGCCTAGTATGGCCACTATGCCTGTGACCCATCAGTGGGGGGTGGAAACATTCAGATCCCAGGAGCTCTGGTTTGCACACAAATGCATAGATATGCACGTACATGCGCGCGCGCGCGCGCGCACACACACACACACACACACACACACACTATACCACACAAAATCATACATACATACATACATACATAAAATTGAAGCATAGACAAGCAACTTGCTGTACTGGCTAGCTTTATAGGAACTTGACACAAGCTAGAATCGTCTGAGAGGAGGAAGCCTCAATTGAGAAAATGTCTCTATAAGATCAGGCTGTAAACAAGTCTACAGGGCATTTTCTTAGTGATTGATGGGGGAGAGCCCAGCCCATTGTGGATGGTACCATCCCTGGGATGGTGGTACTGGACTCTATAAGAAAGCAAACTGAGCAAGCCATGAGGAGCAAGCCGGTAAGCCGCTCCCCTCCATGGTCTCTGCATCAGCTCCTGCCTCCAGGTTCCTGCCCTGTGTGAGTTCCTGTCCTGACTTCCTTCAGTGATGAACAGTGCTGTGGAATTATAAGCCAAATAAACCCTTTCTTCCCAACTTGCTTTGGTCATGGTGTTTCATTACAGAGACAGTAACCCTGACTGAGACACCATCTAAGTTGCACAGTTATGCAGAATTAGAATTAGGCTTAGATTCCAGTGGAGGGTACGCGTGGGCTGTCTCATGAACAGTGGCCTAAAGTTACTGTTTCATCATGAGGTCAACTGGAGGAAGACTGATTTAATCTAGGTCATTTGTTTCCTTTTGTGTTGAAAAAAAGGAAGTTAAATCTCACTTTGAGAACCCTTTCTCCAATGGAATGTATGTTTATCCCAATCTTAAAGAAAAGACAACTGCATGATACCCACTAAGGAACAGTTTTGCAACAAGTCTGGACTTTCTGGGTCCAAAACAGAGGACTATACTCTCTGTCTCCAGGAAAGAAAGACTTGATTCTATTTGTGTATTTCCTAGACCACTTACATGCTTTCTCCATAACCTAAGGAGACTCAATGAAAAAATGCTGAGAGCTACCTTTGGCCCTGGGGACATGTGCAGTCTTGGCCACTCTTCACTATGCAAACACCCATTTTCTCTGCAGCTGCTTTGAGGCATACACACTGTTTCCCACAGCAGGTGATAAATGCAGTTTGGGTTAAAGTTATAATTGAACTAATAGATAATACAAATGTGTTCTCAGGGTTTGCAACCCACAGACATCTACTCACCTAGAAGGGGACAGCTAACACTAGAAACAGACAAGAGATCACAGGCACTTATCCTAAACAGGTCAATAGATACTGGCTGCCATGACCTGTGACCAGTATAAATAGGGCATTTTCTCCTGCCATCTAGGACTTTATGATGGTTAATCTTGGTTGACAATTTAACTGGATGGGGATCAACTAAGAGGCATATCTCTGGGTGGATCCATAAGGTCATTGCTAGGAAGCATCCACTGAAGTGGGGAGATCCACACTTTGCAGCAGTGGCCCAGATATAGAGGTCCCAGAGAAATGCAGTGTTGTCTTTGCCCACTGGTTCATGCACTTGCTGGTGAATGCATCCATGCTGTTGCTGCTGCCGCTGACACTACTCTTTGCTGACATGAGAATCCATCGTCTTCAGCCTTCCAATGCAACCAAAGGCCAGCGGGTTCTATGAATCTTCCAGACCTTTGTGCCAGACTGGGACTACTGAGACCCAACCTCATGGACCAGCAGCTACTGAATTATTTGTCTTTCCAGTATGCAGATGGCCATTGTTAGATTTCCCAGACCATATGATGTAAACCAATCCAATAAATCCTCTTTGAGATTTATCTGTTGGTCCACAGGTTTAGTTCCTCTATTTGACTGATACAGACTGATTTTTTTCCCCCATTGAACCATTTGGCTGCAATATCAGTAAGGAGACTTGGAATCGGATGTGGTCTCAGGTTACTTCTCAGAACCCTGTGTTTTCTAGGCAGACACTAAACTGGCATTTGATCTACAGACTCCAGTGACTGCCAGCTGGCCAGAGTTGCAAACCAGCACAGATGAAGAGCCAGCCGATGGAGGACAGCTGTGATAAAAGCAGGTGCTCTGCCCCATCCTAGTCAAGCCAGAAGGAGGGTCATTGTACTCTGGTCTTTCCGACCTTGCCCACAGATTCCATTAGCCTGGTAAAGATGACTAGCAGTTACACCACCATATTCTGAGCCATTTCCATGAGGACTCAAGATGCTTTTATAATATATTTCCAGATATTCATGTCTTCATTGAAGGTCTCTGCACTCACCACATCTCCTTTCTGTCCTATAAAATTAGGCAACATTCTTCATAAAGGGTGCACATATCTTTGGTTTGATTGTTCCACACTTAGTTTTGTCCCTACTGCTATTTTAACAGTATCTCTATGAACTGTATTTTTTAACCACTTACTATTTAGAGGAGGAATTCTAAATTCCTTATTAATTTTAATTGGTATTTCATCTGTAGATACTTTTTAGTCTTCAGTTGTGTTGTGGGTTTTGTTATTGTTTTAAGTTGACTCCTTTTATCTAACTGTGCCCCCATCCAGCATCTTCCATCTCCTTTCTGCTTGCCCCTTGTCCTACTTTTCCTTCCTGTTGCTGTTATAAACCACTCTGGTCAGAAGCAACTTGGAGGAAAGGGAGGTTTATTTGGCTTATACTTCCAAGTCATAAACCATCATTGAGAGAAGTCAGATCAGGAACTCAAGAGAAAATCATGAAGGAACACTGCTTTCTGGCTTGCTCTCTGGTTCTCACCCTGGTTTATGCTCAGCTAACTTTCCTATATAACCTAGGTCCACCTGCCCATGGATGGTGCCACTCATAGTGGCCTGGGCCCTCTCATATCAACCATTAGTCAGGACAATCCCTCAGAGACATGGCCAAAATCCACTCTGATCAAGACAACTCTTCAGTTGAAAGTCTCTCTTCCCAGGTGTCTTAGTTAGGGTTTCTATGGCTGTGAAGAGACACCATGACCACAGCAACTCTTATAAAGGGAAATATTTAATTGCGGTGGCTTACAGTTCAGAGGTTTTATCATCATGGCAGGACATGGCAGTATGCAGGCAGACATGGTGCCAGAGAAGGAACTGACAGTTCTATATCTTGATCCACAGGCAACAGGAAGTGAACTGTGTTCCATACTGAGCATAGCTCGAGCAAAAGAGACCTCAAAGCCCACCTCCCCAGTGACACACTTCCTCCAACAAGGCCACACCTACTCCAACAAGGCCACACCTCCTAATAGTGCCACTCCCTTTGGGAACCATTTTCTTTCAAACCATCACACCGGGTAATTCTAGATTGTGTCAAGAGGACACCTCTATAACTACTTTACCCCTGCTTCTGGGTTTCACTTTTTAGATGCCACATGTAAGTGGGACCATGTGCCTGGTTAACTTCACACAGCACAATGTCCTCCAGGCCCATCTAATGGGCCTGTTTCAAAAGAACAAACTCTTTGGGATTTACTACTTAAGATAGTCACATGATTCAAAAACAGCAGCAAATTTGTTTTTCTTCCTGTGTTTGTAACCTGTTTAAATTTTTTCTTGTATTTGTGCCTTGCCATGACCTGTATCCACTACCAAATAGATTCCTCCCACCACAGTATTTTGTTTATGTGCCTTGCTTTTTATTTAAGCTTCTTTCCATTTCAATTTTTTAAAAAAACTGGTTTATTCAACTTTCTTTAGTTCCCCTTTTCTGTCCTGGCTCCATTCTGGCTGGCATGCATTTCTAACTCTTAAGGCTCCAAATGCTAAGACTCCTTGTTCACAAGGCATCTGGGAACACTCAAGGCTCTGGAATATTCTACCAGCTCTAAGTCAAACTTCCCTACTTGCCAAAAGCCTCTCATTGGGACAGCAGGTTCAAGGCATCTCAGTCCAGAGACTGTCTTCTCGGGCTCTTTCTGTGCAGTAACGCTGGAAGAGACAGGAAGCCACTGGTTTTCTATCGTGTGTTGTCCTGGTTAGGGTTACTGTTGCTGTGAGGAAACACCACAACCAAAAGTAAGTTGGGAAGAAAAGGTTTATTCAGCCTACACTTCAGCATTGCTGTTCATCACTGAAGGAAGTCAGGACAGGAACTCAAACAGGGCAGGAACCTTGAAACAGGAGCTGATGAGGACATTGAGGGGAGCCACTTGCTGGCTTTCTCCCTATGGCTTTCTCAGTCTGCTTTCTTATAGAACCCAGGATCACCAGCCTAGGGATGGAACCATCTATAATGGCTGGGACCTCCCCCATCAATCACTAATTGAGAAAATGCCCTACAGGCTTGTCTACAGCCCAGTCTCATGGAGACATTTTTTTAATTGAGACTCTTTCCCCTCCAATGACTCTAGCTTGTGTCAACTTGACATAAAACTGACCAGCACACGTGTGATCTTGGTTGAATGGTTCCACCTACAACCACAGCTGTGCCGTGCCTACCAGCGGTTTCCTCTTTCCTCTTTAGTGGTCATACTGCCTTAGTGACAGTGGTTGGCAGACACTGGGGTCTAGATCATTGCTGCTGAACTTCCAGTTTTAAAAAGCTTCTAGGAAGTTACTCCTACTATAGCCCATTGTCTCCTAATGTGCAGAGCACATGAACATTGATATTGACATGCTATGTAGCTAAGTTAAGTGATGCGGTTCCTGTTGTCCTAAGAGTTGCATCTATGTGGTCAGAATCCTTTGGAGTACTTCTGCTGAAACAAAATTTCTGTGACAAGAATGGGATTTTACCAGACTGAGATGACCTATTCCTGTAATCCCAGCACTCGGGAGGTTGGGATAGAATGATCTCAAGTCTGAGGCTAGCTAGCCTGGGCTACATGATCAAACCTTGTCTCAAACAATAAAAAGAAAAGTTAACTTTCGCAATGGAGTTACAGGTTGATATTCCATAGTTTCAGTATGATGAGTTCAAGTGTGGACTGCGGTTTTGCTTGTTCAAGTGCTGTGTTTTGAATACAGAACCTTGTACACGCTACACAAGTGTTCTACCACCAAACTACACCCAAGCCATGAGGAGTTGTATCTATTCTCCTGACCAAGACATTACGTGCTTTTGTTCAACTCACAGATATGTCTCTTAGATTTTCTGCCTTTGTGTCATTAAATGTGTCACCTTTCCTGTTCTCTGCATTCCTTCCTTCTGTAAGACCAGTCTAGGTTGGACCACTTCTCAGCACACATATATTTCTCTCAGGTGTGTGTGCTGAAACTTCTCATTCTGCATGTCATGCTGATCTCTCCCCACTCTGTGACTCTGTGCGGTGAAGCTCCTAACTTCTCCAAACCCACCTTCAGATCAGCTAGTAGGCTCTTCTGTAGCATGTTGCCTATCATACAGCTTATGGATAGAGTTTATCCTGGTTAGCTTTAATTGTAGACTCAACACAGCCGAAAACTACCTGAGAAGAGTCTTAACAAGGAATTGGCCCTTGAGCAGGTCCTTGGGGATTGTCTTGATGGTTAATTGATTAGAAGGGTATTTCAGATGTCGGCATCGGTGTCTGCATTCCCAAGGCAGTGGTCTTGAACCGTAGAAGAAATCTAGGGGGGCATAAGCTGACCAGCCAGCAGGCAGCATCCTCCATGGTTCCTGCCACACTTCTTTGACTGTGATGTGAGTTTTCTGGTAAGAGATAATTCTGTGTGGACTAGCGTACAGATCATCCTTCAAGTTACCGTGAGTTACCATCTTGATTTGCCTCAAGGATGGACTGTGACCTGGAAGTATAAGCCAAATAAACCTCTTTCCCCCAATGGTTGCTTTTAGTCAGGATATTTGTTACAACAAGAGACATGAAGCTAGAACACAGCTCTATGTCTTATTTCTATAATTTCTACTCACTAGAATAGACAGGCGTGCTTTTCATTGCCTCTTGTCAGTTGTTAAGATTCAAGGACACATATAAACACTCGATCCAGATGGACTCTGTCCTAGCTGCTGAGTCTAATCACTTGTTCCTGGGTGTTTCTTTATTCACAGAATGTGTGAGATCAACAGAAATGTGAGCCATTTCCATACAATCCAGCACCTACCCTGGCAAATGCAGAAATCTCATGGTGTCCCCTGGGTTCAGCACTCCTGGACCAGTTTTATGCTTCAGTTTCTCAGCTTACACAGCTCCCTTAACAAGAGGTATCCATTCAGTTCCTGTAGTTGCAAGTCTCCCAAAACAAGAGGCATGCTTCTGACCCTATTCAGATATGCAAGTCTTGTTAGCCCCAGGATCCCAGACAGGCAGTCCTCTGGACTCACTGATGAATGTGAAACCCCAGCTCTGTGCTACGGTGTGGTCAGTGGAGGTGAGAGAACATATACAGACACCCCATCTTTCTTCCTGCAGGTAAAACAAAGAGTCCTGAGCATTCACAAGCCATGGAATTTTCCATCCTGGTTCTCATCTGTGACTTTGAGTCTGTTTCGTCTTCCACCAGGGAGTTCTCAACAAGTCTTAATTCCTACATGTTTTGGGTCTTTATCAAGCATCTTCATGGGCTTGGAAGGGGCTATTATGTGAAAGCCTGTCTCCCAAAAGCTCCATCCACCATGACGTGTTGACCAAAGTCTCTATCGTGGATGGTATCAGCATTTCTAATGGTAAAATAACCAAGTCAGACTTAAAGGAAAAGGCCCGGAATGGCGTGACTAGTGCCAACAGTCCATTCTTGTGGGGGCCACAGAGGCTCCCTAGTAAGGCCTTACTCAAGATCAGAAAGTCTGAGCTTGCTTTGCCCAGCAAGGCTGCATAATAGGATGATTTGGCCAAAGGTGTGGTTACCAGGTGTTTTGAAGGGTCTACACTTGTTGGTACTTTATACTTCAACCTTGAAAGGGGAGGTCTTTTGCCCCTCCCTTTGCTGATTTATAAAAAGCCCATCATGAATAAACTTGAGGTAACTCAGTGTTGACCAAGGGCCCTCCCAAAGCTATCCTGTGTCTGTCTTTTTCTTCATCTATGTCTATATTTCCTCCTATTATTTTTCAATTCCTCACTCCTCCATTCAAGAACCCTTCAACAGGTCGGGGCTGGTCCCTGACACATTCTCCACTCTGAAAGTTGCCACTGTCCCTTTTATGGAGGGGGAAGTTTTAAACCTCCTCAGCCTTCTGTCTTCCCTGCCTGTAGCTGCAAAGAGATGCCTGATTTTCTCTATCTGTATAACCTTTTGAAGTGTTTTATTTTTTATTCTTTTTTCATTGTGGTAAAATATGCATGTCATAAGATTGCCATCTTTTTTAATTTTATAAGAGATTTTCTAGTTGTGTTACATATCAGCCACGGATTTCCCTGTCCTCCCTCTTCCCCCCTCCAGCCTCCCACCCCCATCCACTCCCATCTTAACCATCTTAAGTGCAGTTTAATGCCATTAAGTTCAGCATAAAGTGTTGCCACCATCATGACCTTCTACTTACACATCTCCTCTCAGTCTGTAGACCTTAGACCCTATTCCCACTGAGCACAGGCTAGCTCCTTATGCCTAGTCCATGGGCAGCCCCAGCAACTGTGGTCCTACTTCTGTCTCCCATAACCGCTTTACCTAGAAGTGTTTCCAGATCCAGCTTTGAAATCAAAGATTGGTACTGGGGAGAAATTAGTCCCTCTGCAAAGTCACGTGCTACCTGAAGTCCTTCCGACTTTGAGGCTCCTGCTGTTCTATGGATCCTGTCCACTGAACATGTGAATTCAGGAGGCAGAGGAGAGGGGAGGGCAAAGGAGGGGAGGAGAGGCATATCCCACCCCCCATAATCTGGAAAATGAATACAGAGAATTTCGATGGGAACAGAATAAGAAATGTCTAAGACATTTTTGTGGAAGAGAAAATTGGGAGTGGATATGATCAAGATACACTGCATACACATATATTGTTAAAGAAGAAATAAAAACATTCTTAAAAGAATGTTCAATACCAATTAAAACAAACAAAGTTGGTCCTGGGAGTTAGGGTGTGGGATGGGTGGCCTGGCAAGGGAGACTTCTAGAGGCCGCCTGCCTAGCTGAACAGGTCAAATGGAGATTTTCCCACCCTCTGCTCTGGGACTCTAGCAGGGTTCTTTTCCCATCTAGTCAAAGCCTCCCATTCATTGGACTACAATGCCTCACTTGATCTAACTGATGACCCAAATAGCTTCAAGTAGCTCTCCATGGGTGGCCAACTAATTATGGAGGGTGTCTAGTTACAGCTGTCCATACCAGGTGCCTTTTCTATCCCATAATGGCTCCGTGAAGGGGGGTGGGCAGTGTCCTGATTAAGTTCTTCTGATACCCTCTCTGGGGAGGAGAGGGGAAGGCCCATTTGTCCGAGCCGAGCCGTGGGCAGTGCAGGCAAGGGGAGGAAAACAGAAGGAGAAGCCATGGAGGAGGGTGGCAGAACACCTCTGCCAGGTTCTCCAGCCACTGAGCTGACCAACCTTCATGTTTCCAGTCTGGAGGGGACAGCGCATGCAGTGAAGGAATTCATCCAAACCAGAGAAAGGCAGAAATGGAGAGTTAATTAGACATACTACAGTATATCCTGAGGGGGAAAAAATGACAGAGACATTCTAGGGGGAACTTCTATGTTGGCACTCAGGGAGTATTTCAGGGCCACTATGCCCTGGTTGTTCAGGTATTGTCATGTGAGACACCTGTGTGGGCTCATATCTGGATGGCTAGGTAGACATTTCATTGCTTTTATGAGCAATGCTTTGTAGTGTGAGTTGTTTCTTCTTAGGACTAGCTATCTGTAAAAGGCAGTACAAGAACCCAGAGATTATATTTGTGATGGTTAAAGCCGGCCCCAGGGGCATGCTTAGGCTGGCAAGATGGCTCATTGGGTAAAGGTACTTGCCACCAACCCTGATGGCCTAAGTTTCACCCTCAGAACCTACATAGTAGAGAGAACCAACTCCCCCATATTGTCCTCTGGTCTCCATATACCCACTGTGACGTGTGTGTGTGTGTGTGTGTGTGTGTGTGTGTGTGTGTGTGTTAATTATAAATGTGATTTTTCAATAATTAAAAATGGCCTCACTACACCATAAGACTGTATAAGGGTTTGTTAACTATTTCTGGTTCTGCCCAGAGGTTAACAGTAGCTCTGAGCCCAGCCTGCTGGGAGGCAAAAGCAGTCTTGTTCTGGGGTTAGGGTAGCCCTCATGGCCATCCTAGGAGAGCATCCACATTCCCCACTTCCACAGGTGCTGACGCTAGGACCCCATTGCCTTGATGACACACCCTTCCTTGGGCCAGAGGGGAGTGTCCTCCTTCCTGAGGTGTTACCGGAATTCTGACACGACACCGGTCAGCTCGCAAATTGGAAGGGGCTTCCTTGGCCCAAAGGGCAGAGTCTTTAATTAGGTACCTGACTCAAATAAAAGGGGTGGGGAGCGGGAGATGCACGGACCTCTTGGCAGGTAGAGGAGATGGCAACCAGCCAAGTTGCAAGCGACTGCGGCTTGGTTCAGGGTCCCCATCCACCATTGGGAGGAAGACGTGGTGGCGTCAGCTGGACCCCCACTGGGAACAGAGGAGCCCCCGGTGAAGCGGCCTGGATTCTTCTTTCTCTCTTGTAATTATTGTGCACGGATTTTGCCTGTTAATAAAAGGTAACGCATTCCCCTGGGTTCCTTCTTCACTGAGGCCTGTGGGGCAGTCTGTCTTCCTGCCATGTGACCACCATGTGCACTGCCCTCTGCTCGGGACAGTAGGTGTCAGGTACAGAGCAGCTGCTTTAAGCCACATATAGCTCAGTTGCCCAGGTCAGTCTCCGGCTATCCCTGCACCTCCTAAGACTAGACCTGGCCCAGCGGGCGGCCGTGGCGCACACCTTTGATCCCAGCACTCAGGAGGCAGAGCCAGGCAGATCTCTGTGAGTTCAAGGCCAGCCTGGTCTACAGCGCTAGATCCAAGGCAGGAACCAAAACTACACAGAAAAACCGTCTCTCGAAAAACAAAACAAACAAACAAAAAAGACTAGACCTCACTGAGCAGCCCCCCATCCTCCACCCCAGCTTTGCGTCTCCATTGCTCTGTAAGCCTTTTCTTAACCCAACAACCCTGCCCTCATTGCTCCCCTCCTGCAGTGGAACTCCATCCCAGAGGACCCTCATTTTAGCACCCCTGACTTGGGAGTGCACCCCTCAGAGGCAGACACCAAAAAGGCCTTCTCCTCCGCTCCTTCCAGGCTGATGTCTTCCCAGGAACCCAAAAGAAACTGAAATGATGGCCTGTGGCCCCTGGTGTTCTTGCTATCTCCCTCAGCTGGCCTCTGACCCCAGGCACGTCCCTCTCCTCTCCCTCATTCTCTATGTTCCTTCTTTGCCTAGGTCCCCCTCTCTACCTGCCGCCCAGCCTGTCCCTCTCCTTCCTAGTTACTGGCTGTTCAGCTGTTTAGACCAATCAGGTGTCTTAGGTAGGCAAGGTGAAAGAGCAACGTATTTTTACATAGTTAAACAAACGCAGCAGAAACAGATGTAACACATCTTTACACAGTTAAAGTAATACTCGCAGCATAAACAAATACAACACATCTTTACATAGTTAAATATTCCACAACACACTCCTACCTGGTTTCCAGCCTTCCTGTCATCCCAGAGCTTGGGAGGCCCGTGGAACCCAGGTTCCCATAGTCTGTCGCCTTGTTCCATTGCTCTAGACCAGAAGTTCTCAACCTGTGGGTCAAGACCCTCACAGGGACACAACACATACCCTGCATATCAGATACTTACAGTACAGTACACAACAGCAGCAACAAAATAATTTTGTGATTGGGGTCAGCACAACGTGAAGAGCTGTATTAAAGTGTTGCAGCACCGTGGAGGTTGAGAACCACTGCTCTAGATACTAAAGAGGGTGAGGAGACCACATCTAGGCTGTGATGTTTGAACAACATCTGCTTTAAGAAAGCCAGAATGTGGGTAGTAGAGATTGAGGGAAACCAGCTCCCACATTTTCCCCAAGGGTACTCTTGAGGAGGAAGAAGTGGGAAATATTTAGATAGAAATAGAGAGAGAGACAGCTAGAAACACAGGATAGCCTCAAGAGGGCCTGCATCAAAACCCACCGGCCCCTTCTGTCTCTGCTAAAGGGCTTTTAAAGAACTGCCAAGGGGTGGAGCAAAAAACCTCCCCCCAGCACAGCCAAGTGCAGACCATCCCAGACACCTGGTAACCAGGCCATGGTCAAGCCATCCCCTAATGCAGCCCTGCTGTGTAAGGCAAGCTCAGCTCTCACTAGGAAACCTCTGCGGGCTCCCACAGGGGAGGACTCAGTCACTAAAGTGGTACTGTGGAAGCATGAGGACCTTGATTCAAGCCCTCAGAGTCCCCATAGAAAGCTCCCTGGTAACAGCTCTGAGACCCAGGACTTGTCACCCTAGTGCTGATAGTTTGATCTGCCCTCTGGAGCCATTTGTAGGGGCATCACCCAAGAGTCAGTGGCACATGGTCCACAGCTGAGGTATTCTAGGACTCTCGTCTCTGTGTGAATGTGATGAGCTCCGAGCCACCCCTCCCTACTCTGAGGTGGGTGCCCAGGCTGCTTCTCTAGAAAGACAGGAGGTGTGGCTCTTCCAGGGCAAGGGGTTGTCATCACTGGCAAGACACAGACCTAGACCACGGGGGCCACGTAAGAATACGGCAAGGGATATGAGCAACCAGAGAAGAAATCTATGATCTCTCAGATGTCATCCATTCCTGTCAGAAAGGAATTCTCACCTGCACGTCAGACCACGGAGCTCTGCAGTCAGGTCCTGTTACCATCTACTGATCTTGATCAGGTTCATTTTTTCTACTAATTTAAGAATTAAAAAGCAGGAAAATTCTCAGACGCAACAGGCAACAGACTTATTAAAAGTGAAGATGCGTCGACAGCAAGACACACAGAGAGGAAAACTCCCCCAAAGGGCAGAGAGGACACCTGGCTTCCCCGTAGGGCGAGGGTTTTAAGTGGCTTCGGTGACGTGGCATAGAAACACCTCCCCTCATCTGGATTGTTCAGCTTAAACAAAGAAAGGGTAACTTGTCTAGAACCAGCTTCGACATGGCTGACCAGCTAGGACCAATCAGCCAGAAGGGAAGCCCTTGCTGGAAGAAAAGCCCACCAGGCCTTTATCTCAGGTCTGGAGGGCAAGGAAAAAGGTGGAAGTTGGCCACCATTCTTATCTATCTGTGGTCCCTTTCCCTCTCTGTCTGTCTGTCAGGGATCTATCGAGTGCCTAGCCCCCAGTCAGTGTGTAAATGCAAGCAAAGATTATCAGGGAGAACTGGAATGATCCAGCAGGCCCCACTATTGTGAAGAGCTCACAGTAATGTGAATGCTGGAAAGAAATCAAACTGTACAGTGGAGAACAATCTATAGTACGCTGACATTCTTTCCAGCCAGAATCCCCAAATAATTGGCCTTGCACCATGGAAAGAGATTTTGAGGCACAAGCAGCATTTAAAACAGGCACTTTCCACCCATATGCTAAAGGCTCTAAGGTTTAGCTTCCAACAATTTCAACATTAGTGTGTGTGTGTGTATGTGTGTGTGTTGCGCGAGCACGCGCGCATGCGCGCACCTGTGCATACATGTGGGTGTCTTCCTCAGTCGGGGTCTCTCACTGAACCTGTAGCATTTGGCTGGACTGATTGGCCTGCCCTTCCTATCCCTGCCTCCCCAGCGCTGTGTACCCCACACCCAGCTCCTCTCTGCTTTTCTCACCTCCGCAGGACTCTGGGCTGAGACGACTACCCTCATGTCCTCGTGTTCAGTACAGGGGAGAACTGTCCACCCCAGCCACAGAGACAAGATTAGAGTGGTCATTTTAAGTAGGAAAATCGGGCTTGGGAATGTTAATTGAATTTTTATGGAGTGTAATCACCCTCCTCTCTCTATTCACTGAGCTCGCTAGTTAGAAATACTGTCACATTCAATAAACCTGTGTGAGAGTCGCAGCTATGAGACTTGCACCACGCTGGATGCTAGAGACATAGGAGTCCCGGGCTGAGTGCTGAGAATGAGATTGCAGAGCAATGGCAGCGTAGCTCTGCGATAATCATTTCTGACAGACGGCAACATCTGACTCACAGACAGGGAAGACAAGGGATGCTCCAATCTCTACATTTTTTTTTTTTTTAACAACAGCCTGTATGACCTGCCAGTCTGCAGCCTTCAAGGTTAGCTGCGCCCTGGATCTTTTCATCAACACAGCATGCTGACACCCAAGACTCCAAGCCAGCAGCCAATCTTCCACATTAAAGAGCAGACTAGGGGCAGTGCAGCCAGGACAGGAGCTGTCTTCCAGGGGGCCACTGACACATGTCACCATCCAGCCTTTTCTTTTCCAACAGAAACTTGAGCCGTTCCCTGAGACCCTGACTTTCTGCAAGGACTTGTGTGGCTTTGCCCTCCCTGGGGCCTCCTCTTGGCTACCCTAGTCACACAGATTCTTTTCCCTTTGGGAAAGCTTGCAAGGGAGAGAACACATTCCCACACTCAAGAGGGAACCCAGAACTGCATTTCCAAGCCATTGCAAGCACTGGCAGCTCACAGGGGTTTTCATCTTAAATGACTTTATTTGGTGTGAAAGACAAACGTGTCATTCACCCTTTCCTTAAAGAAACGTTAGTAAAAACAATCTAGCTTTAAGTACCTTTCTATTCACAGTCTTGATGCACATTTAAAAACCTTTCCTCTCCACCTTCCACCCAGCCCTTGTCAAGGCTTGTAGTGATTTGTAATCTGTGAGACTGGGTTTCAATAGCTGCAGCTGGGAAGCCGAGAAACGCCCCCAGGTTCACTTTAGGGAGCTCTTACTTCACAGGAGAATAAAATTTCTCAGAACAATGTGACTTTGGGTTAAAGGGGGGGGGGGGGGGGGGGGGGGGGTGTTAAGCATGTGAAAACTGTTTCCTTTTTAGTCCATGATGCTTGAGTGTAGACATGACCTTTGGGGCGTGGGTGACAGCGGTAATTGACACAGGTCTCAACTTCTGTCACTCTGGGCCTCTGGATTAGACAAAGAGGCTGTGAGCCAGGGACTCCGCCTTTCTCTCAGGTGACAGTCACATGAGCTTTGGTTTCTCAGACTGGGGAGTCCACTGATATCAGAGGATGAGGCAGCCTCACCCTTCACGTACGGGCTCAGTGGTCTCCTCAACTTTACATTTCCCTCACTGAGCCTGCAAAGCTCCCCCGCGGTGGCGGGGGCCATCCTGGCTATGTTGGGGGGGGGGGGTAAACTTGTCCCTGGTGCGGTTTCTGTTGTTCATTCAGACTAAGGTGTGCTGCCTGCTGATGGATGACCTCAGCAACGACGCCTGAGTCCTAACCCCACGAGCGAAGACTTATACAGCAAACGGCACTTTGCAGATGTGATTGCAGATTCTTCTTTTATGTGTTCAATAAATATGTATTGTTTATAATATGCTGGCCTAGTCTACAGCTGGGTATCCAGCCATGAACAAAGCAAACATGAATTCCTGCACTGATGAGACTCTTTCCAAGTGGGAAAAGAGACAGTAAAAATACCAACAATAGTAGGAAAAAAGTAAAGCAGGGACAGGTGTACAGAATGATGGGGAGACTTGAAACTGAAATAGAGCTACATGGCCACACTTTACCCCAAAACTATAGTTGAAAGTTTCCATCCCTGTGGTCCTGCAGCCACTGATAAAATAATCACTCAGAAGTTTACATTATTTATAACTGCTCGGCCATTAGCTCAGGCTTGTTACTGACTAGCTCTTACACTTAAATTAACCCATAATTCTTATCTATGTTTAGCCACGTGACTTGGTACCTTTTCTCAGTTCTGCCTTGTCCTCTTGCTTCCTCTGTGTCTGGCTGGCGACTCCTGACTCCACTCTTCCTCTTCCCAGCATTCTCCTCCTGCTCGCCCTGCCTATACTTCCTGCCTGGCTACTGGCCAATCAGCATTTTATTAAACCAGTGTAGAAGAGCATTATCCCACAGGACAGCACGCTGAAGAAGACATTGTTTTGTGAAGATGTGAGGAAGAAGGAAAAGGATTGTAGAACTCTCAAGGCGGGGACACTGTAGGCTTGAGAAGGGATATGTCTGGCATATTCAGGAAACAACGAGGAAGTGGCCAGCGTGACCAAAGACTGCAGAGACGGAAAGCAGAAGGAATGAAGGAAGAGGTGTATGAAGGCCTTTAGGTCATGGAAGACACCTTTGCCCTTTCATTCCAGTAAGCCAAGAAGCCGATGGGGGTTGACTTTTGAATACACAGTATTCATCCTTTGAGATTTTCATACAGGTAGATAATGTATTAGTGTCCACTTTAATAGTTGTAGCTTTTCTTTCCCAACTAACTTCTTTGTTTAATCCTCAACAAACCTTCTTTTATTGATTCCCATTTATTTCTTGCAAGGAATTCAAAGGCAGAATGTCAATTTCAGCTTCCAAAACTGGTAGCAATTGAGAAAGAAGCTTTCTTCAGATCAATACTCCCTCTCAACTTGATGCTGAGCAATTAATAACGATTTGGCACATGATTTCTTTATGAAGAAGCAGGAGCCAATAGGGCTGCAACACAGAGACATAAAACTAGTCATTCTTCCCTCTACCAGGCCTTTACGTAGAGGCCACAAATGCTGAAAGGAGCAGAAAGCTGCCCTTGCCCCTGTATCCCATTAGCTGTGGATGTCATTATCGCTTTGCCAGTAACTAATGAAGCCCATTTGGCCAGAAGCAGTCCATCGCCTCCTTCTGCCAGCTGTGGATCAACATCTCATTTCCCTCTCGTTGATTACAAATTGACATCTCCACTGTCCACCTCAGCGATTTAGGAGCAATTCACAGTTGCTAGTTGACTTGCTAGGATCCCACCTTAGTTGACCAAGGAAGTCTTAGGTGGCTTCTGCTCCAAATGTGAAACCCAGCGACTCTTCCAGGACTTCCCAGGTCCCTCTGTTAGTGCTTTCCTTACCTCACATTATTACCCCTTCCTAGCTCTAGGGACCCCTTCATCAGAGGATGGCAGGGGTTGGTGATGACAGCCAGCCACTCTCACACCACCAGCACATGGAGATGAGTAGGTTTTCCTAAGAGATTAGAAGAGAAAACAGGGATTGAGTGCAAATGGGGCAGGGTGTCTTTCCAGGGTGCCGTGCAGAGCTACCTCTGCAGGGCCAGGAGGCACCAGAAAGAGGCCAAGGCCTTGACAGTGTCACCCACTCCCACCTGGAGACAATCAGTGTTTTCTACACCCTTCTTGCAGCTAGAGTCCCCTTCAGAATATACACCTGGTGTGCCAGAGTGACCTGGGCTGTGTGAGCTCCCCATACATGCCTGTGGCCTCTTCCTCTACCCACATGTTTCTTTCCATCAAAACAGCAAGCTGGCACTGGTAGAAAATGCACACTCACATACTCACATTCTCTCACTCATTCACACATGATCACACACTCAAGCACGCTCACATGAAATTTAACACTTTAATACACATTCACACGTGCATGCATACACTCTCAAACACTACCCCACATTCATATACATGCTTGTTTACACACACACACCATGAAACGTGTGCTTCTCTATACACTAGTAATCAATTTTATTTTATTTTTTTTTTGGTTTTTCGAGACAGGGTTTCTCTGTGTAGCTTTGCGCCTTTCCTGGAGCTCACTTGGTAGCCCATGCTGGCCTCGAACTCACAGAGATCTGCCTGGCTCTGCCTCCCGAGTGCTGGGATTAAAGGCGTGCGCCACTAACACCCGGCGTAATCAATTTTCAAAGAACAGTTACAGCTTACCTCATATTTCAAACTAAAGTAACTGCAACATGATTTTTTTTTCAAGGAACTACTACCATGGGAAGAAGAGATGGAGGGGTGGATAGATGATAGGTAGATGATAGCTAGCTAGATACAAACAAATTGATGGGTAGATAGTTATGGATGAAGAATAGATGGGTTGGCACACAACCCATCAATGCATAAAGAGTTAATAGTTACTCTCTCCAAAGCTGACATACTTGAGCCATTCTCTCAGAGCAGGAGCCCGAGAATCCCTGTCTCCATCCTTCACTCTCACACAGCTGTTCTTCCAGCAGTGAGGAGATGGCTTCCCTGATAACTTCATTAGGGATCTCAGACCTATGTGTTCCAAGGAAAATCTACACTAGGATTTATTATGGTCCCATCTGGACCCTGAGGAACAGCAGAGGGAGCAGCTGCCTTCTGAGGCCCTTGCCAAGGACCTGAAAATCAGCACATCCCTGACCTGAAGTAGAAGCTTCTCCATCCCCCTATCCCCACAGGAAGTTTTCAAGTCACCATCTGGCACTTCCTGTCCTCCCTAGGCCCCTCCCACTTGGCCCCTGGTAGGGACCTCACAGTCCTGGGAAGGTTTGAGAACATAACAGAAGATGGATCCAAGAACAAAAGATAGAGCCAGGACACAGATGTGCTCAAGCACACGTCCAACAGACCTCACACCAGCTTGGGCTGGATGCAAAAGATGTGCGTGCTCACACCTCTCCTTAGAACAGAAAGGATATAGGTCAGATCGTCGTCACAGCTGTCCTCAGAGTTCAGAAACCAACACATTGTATCAAGAGTCCTCAGGCCAATAAACCAAAAGCAAACAGCAAAGACTCCAGCAACGACCTCAGTGGACCACCATCAGAAGGTCCACCTCTCGCTTTCTTTGCCTGACATACCCATGTCTTCTGACTGTTTCTTAAAAGCCTGAGAACAAGACTTCAAAAATTCCATGTCCATCATCAATCTCTCTGTAATAGTAATCACCAACCACAAGCTTGCTCCATCTTTGAAGAGAGAGGAAGGGAATTTAAAAGCCATGTCATGTGTTTCTACTTATACTTAGCTTCTATTTAAGATACAGCCCTATTAATCTCTGTTTTAAAATTACATTTATTCATTCCAGAGGATAAATATGGTGTTTGTGAGGATAGATGGATTCATGTGCGATATGTATTGGAACATGTATGATGCAGTGTGTGTATGGAGGCCAGAGGACACCTTGTGAAAGTCAGTTTTCTCCTTCCACAGTGTGGGTCCTGGGGACTGAACTCAGATTGTTAGGCATGGTGGCTAGTGCTTTTATCCACTGAGCCATCTCACGGGCTTCAGGCCTCACTCATCTTTGTTACCCAGTTTTCCTTGCCTCAAAGAAAAAAAGAGTAGAAGACAAAACTGTAACAGGGACTTGAGAGCTGGCTCAGCACTTGCTGCTCCTGCAGAATACCCACGCTCAGTCCCCAGCGAACACATGGTATCCACAGCTGCCTGAAACTCCAGTTCTGTGGAACCCCATGCTCTCCTCTGGCCTCTGGGATCACTGCACACATGTGATACACATACATACACTCAGGTATACACATAGAAAACAAACTCCTCTTTAAAAAGAAAACTACTTAAAATAATTTAAAAACAATAGCAAAAAAAGAGAACTACTTAAAATAATTTAAAAACAATAGCAGAAGGTAAGTTAAAATCAAGCTAGATGACATATTTGGGTAGGTTGGGTAAGTAGGGCCTTAGATATTACACCGTCTAGAGAATGAGTGCTTGGTTCAAATATGGGGGTTTTGTTCCCCCGAGGTGAGCATCGCGTGCCAGAGAAGCTTTGTTTCTGAAGGGTCACTCATACAAGGCTTTTCACAGAAAGCACAGGTAAGGATCACTCCAGGCAAGGTGTTCACTTGCATGTAGGGCAGAGTTCTTGGCTTCCCACACAGGACAGTCCTACACTGATGACCAGAGCAAAAATAACCTCGATTTTTATAGACTAGGATGTTTTTCCCAAGGCCTTGGCCCATAATCTTATTAAACGGAATAGTTCAAAATAAGTTTCCCTGGGAAACTGAGAACTGAGAGAGGCCAGAAAGTCTCTGTGTTAGTCCCTCTGCCGGCCACCTCAGAGTTCAATCCCAGCAGCCCTCTCCAGGAGCATCCATTTCCTGGAAGTCATGCTCCAATGTGGACAGCCAGCTGCGCTTAGCTTGTTGAAGACTTAACTAGCTGCCGCTCCACCCGAAGTCCACATCTTCAGGAACAGTAGCCCCATCTTTCAGTTCTGGTGGCTGGAAAGCTTGGAGAGGTTCCAGAACTTCTGTCTGCCCACCACTAGCCAGCCAGTAGACTCTCCAGAAGTTGTCCGTTCACTGGGCATGCCTAGGAGTCCTTCTAAAGCCTCGGGTTGTCTTCCTGGTGCCTTCAGCTCTGTTCTCCACAGAGCTCCAAACCCCATCCCCTGGCGTTTCATAAAAGCCCAGTCCCCAGAGGACCCTTTGAGCTTCCTCCAAGTCCTCTCTCTGCTCCCCACTGGTTACATGTAGTCCCCTCCCCCATTCCTCTCATGCCGTGATGGGCCAGCTTCGTGACCCTCGCTCTCTGGACACCCTCCTCTCCAACATCTCTGGCACACTATTGCTTCCTGGCCAATGGCCACCCATTTGTCCCACTCTGCTCCTTCCCAGAGTACTCAGCATGTCTTATCATGCATCCCCTGCTGCTAATACATAATTCACTATACATTATGCTTGTTATTTATTAATCTGTCCCCGGCTGCCCAGCCCTGCGAGTGAGAAATTCTCTCCTCGGAGCCAGAAAAGCCAGTGAGCTGGCCCAGCCTGGAATACACTTTCTCTTAGCCACCTTGGTTGTAAATGTCCCCCAAACAGTCTAAAGTTCTGCACTCATAAAGCGGTTCATCATTACACTATTCAGGAATTGAATTTGGCCATTTGCCTTCAAGAGCCTGCATAAATTACTTTATTGTAAAGAAAATATCCTGATTGTTTCCAGGCTCCAAACCACTTAGGGACGATGTAGCTTTTGTGATGTGCTGCATCTCCCGGAGTTCTGAGTCACCCGGTGAACTGAAGTCCGCAGCTCTCACAACCGAGGCAAGAGTTTGACTTTGTACCAATAGCTTTGCACCTTTGCCCTTCTCCCACATGCTCTCTTGTTCTAAACATTCGTGACATTCCTCACTGTAGAATTAGGGAGGGGGGCTGGTGTTTCTTTCCAAGATGATCCCTCCCTGGGTTAGGCAAGACTTCACCTCTGTGTAGCATCAGCTCCTGGCTGCTCAGGTCATACATGGAGAGCAGTGGATTGTAGCGTCCAGAGTGGGGTCTCCATCAGGCATCCTGAGTCCACTCCTGTTGTTACACCCTGGCTGGTCCTCAGTCTAAAGTGTTACTCTGCTTGTCCATGCCCTCTCCAAGGACATCTTCCATGCCCTGCTTGAGTAATGAAGCTTTGCTTGCCACCAGGAGAAACCGGTTTCTTCCAATACTACCCTGGCTTCAAGCCCTCTGGTATCCAGGCAGATTCTGTCTAAAGTCCTGTTGACGGTGGATTTGTTCTATGTCCTGAGTTCCCAAGCTATGGGCTGACTGATCTGGTACCGCAACCACAGTGCCTGGAAGCTGGGACAGCTGCCTGTTTGTGTGGTATCCTCTTCTGTCCTCTGTAGTAGCAGAGCCAGAGGCTACTGAAGATGAAGGTGGTGGGGGAGCTGGGTAGTTAGAGCCTCCAAAGAGCATGAAGGAGCTACCTAGAAACTCTGGGTCAGGACTCAGAACCAAAATACTTGTTTCCAATCCATGCATTTTTCCAAACTCTGGGTTTTCCTCCTAGAAAAGTGTAAGACTGGAGGAGAGCACGGGGCAGAGTCACCATTTCACTGTGACCTGATGGCTTAGGGAAGTCACCTGACTGGAGTGACAAGGAAACAAGGAAAGTCAAACACTGCTACAGAAAAGCTGGGATCAGGTGGGCCACGCACTCAGATGGAGACACATCACCAAGGACAGCAGCCCAGAAACTCAGGCAGGGACCTGGATTTGCTGCACACAGCCAAACAGCAGGCAGGTTTAGCTAATCTGGTAGGAGGTCTCTGTAGGGGAGTCATCTCGGGTTGTAGTCATCCAGGAGAAGGAAGCTGTGGTTGCTAGTTTCTGCACACACTGATCAACTCTTCGCTTGGACCAGAGGAAGGCTTTGGCACTCCCATGATTCTAAGGCACTGGAGTCTCTGACATGGCTGTGCCCTTGTCCATACACATTCACTCAGGACTTCATCCCCTCCTCACAGTCTTTGAAAGGAGCCTGATGGTGGTGGCCTATGGTGTGGGGTGGGATGGGATGGGTTGCACCTTTAAGAGCCTTATAACTTTGTTTTGAACCATGTGTCTTAGTCAGGGTTTCTGTTGCTGTGAAGAGACACCATGACCACAACAGCTCTTATTAAGGAAAACATGTAACTGGGTCTAGCTTACAGTTTCAGAGGTATATTCCATTATTGTTGTGGTAGGAAGCAAGGCAGCATGCAGGCAGACATGGTGCTGGAGAAGGAGCTGAGAGCTCTACACCTTGATCTGCAGGCAGCAGAAGTGAATGCCTCACTAAGCCTAGCTTGAGCATCTGAGACCCCCAAAGCCTGCCCCCCACAATGTCACACTTCCTCCAAGGCCACACCTACTCCCGCATCTTCTAATAGTGCCACTCCCTATGGGCCAAGCACTTAAACACACGAGTCTATGGGGGGCCATCCCTGTTCAGACAACCACACCATCTCATGAAAGTGCCTCAGCCTTGGAAAGCTACAAGGCAGAGTGAGTGGGTAGGGACAACTGTGATACTTAAGAGTTAGTGACTTCAGGCAAAGAAGTACAGTTGCTAATGCCCTTGGGAACCCATGTAAGTCAATAATCTCTCGGGGACAAAGCTGTGATTCACAGTGGCAGCATGCCTATGACATGCTCACATGCCTATGACATGCTCACATGCCTATGACATGCTCACATGCCTAGCCCATGCTCAGTGCTTAAGCAATATAAGAAAATGTGCTAACACACCCAAGACCTATGATGCCATGAGACGCCAAGAACTTGGCAGAACACTGGCTTTTAAAGAGTGGGGGTGGGGTATAGGCAGGTCTTTGCCAAGCCCCACAGTAGCCTGTTAAGCATGCCCAATCTGTGAGTAGTGACATGCAGGCACCCATGCAGAAAGAGGGCTGGGGAATGCCTGCCCTCTGTGCCCTCAGGCCTCGGAGTGCATGTCACCTGGTGGTCAGGCTGCACTGCTCCGTCAGATCACTGTCTCCCCATGTGCATATTTGCACACATCTAAGCCTGCATTCCTGGCTGCCGGGAGCTGAGATTTGCACCAACAGTGCTTCTAGATAAGTACTCTAAGCAGCCTGAGCCTCAGGGATGTTTCTGGTGGCTCCTCCTATGATCCTCTGCCCTGAGGGGAGCGTGATGAGCCGGGTAGGAGGAAAGGAGAGTCAGAGGCAGGCTCAGGCCCAGGGTCTGTTCATCGTGGACACAGTCTGACCTAATATTGTTTCAAATAGTCAATGAGGAGTGTGTGTGTGTGTGTGTGTGTGTGTGTGTGTGTGTGTGTGTGTTAGCATGAGTGCACACACATGTAGGAGTGTGAGAACATAGATAATACAGGTCTTTGGTTTGGCCTCTGTCTATTGTTGACGACAGAGATTGGTGATTTAGGGGTTTAAAGTTTCCTGTTACACTTTGGTTTGCTTTGATTTGCTCGGACAGCCTCACCTGTCATTCACTCTGTAGCACACTCTGTCCTCAGATATTCTGAGTGCGGGGATTAAAGGCACGAGCCTCCACACCCAGCATCTCAGAGCTGCCACTGCCCGGGATCACAGACACGACTTGTTGTGACGGCATCAGGTTCTCACTAAGTCACGTTTCCCTTCTGGGAGCAGACAGCCTTACCAGCCTCCAGGAAGCCTCCTGCTGTCCTAAATCCTCCGGTGAAGCGGCAAACTTGGCATGTAATGTACACTTGGCCACCAGGACAAGGAAACACGGGCTAACTGACTTCGTTCTTCCAGTGCAAGCTAAAACACTTGTTTTTGCTGTGTCTCTTTCCTCTCAACCGTTGCTTGTAAAAACTGACCTCTTGTACAATTGACACCCTCAGGGCAACAAGCCTGTGTGCTCCCCCAATGAGTGCTCACGAAGTGCAGACTGCCAGAGGCTGCTTCTAAGCGTTCCCTCATTGGCCTTCCTGGATCTTGACGCTGAGGATGAAGCTCTCAACACAAGACCCTCCACAGCAAAAGGACTCCGGAGGCCAGAGGAACCTGGAGGATGTGGGGTCAGAACCTGTCTTAGTCACTGTTGTACTGCTGTGAGGAGACACCAGGACCAAGGCAGCTCTTAAAGAAAGCATTTAATTGGGGCTAACAGTTTCAGAGGGTCAGTCCATGATCATCACTTCAGGAAGCAGACAGTCACTGGAGCAGTGGCCCAGGGCTTTACATCCTGATCCAGAGGCAACAGGCAGGGAAAGAGAGACACTGGGCCTGGACATGGATTTTGAAACCTCAAAGCCCACCCCCAGTGACATGCCTCCAGCAACAAGACCACACCTCCTAATCCTCCCAAATAGTCCATCAGCTGGGGACTAAGCAGGCAAATCTGTGAGCCTATGGGGGCATTGCCATTAAACCACCACGGAATGACTGAGGAAGGAGTGCTGTTCCCAGGGCACTGCTCACTTCTCTCCCACAGACAGCCACCCGGGGAAGTCAACCTCTTCACGCCCATGCAGTCACCTGGTTGCTGGGTGAGGGTCTGGAGTGTGTCTTTGTGCCTGGAATAACTAAGATTTAGAGAAGAATTGGCCCACAGATGATTCCAGCAAATGTTTTAAGAAAGATGTTTTAGCCAAGCTTACAATTCAGCAGAAGGAATGTTTACAATAAGCTAGAACACTGATCAAACGCGCCCATTTAAAGGATGGTGATAAACTAATTGCTCTGTGTGCCTAAGAACCTGGGTTCTGTTGCTAGCACCCCAGTAAAGGCCAGACATACTATGCATGCTTGCAGCTCCCGCACTGGGGCGGTGGGAAAGGGAGAAGCAACCCTGATGCCTGCTGGTCAGACGGCTTGGCTCAGTGAGTTCAAGATTTGGTGAGAGACCCTGCCTCGAAAAGCAATGTGAAAAAGCAATTGAGATGGGAAAAACCAAATCCTCTTTTGGTCTGAGAAGTCAACTGTATGTCATAGAAATCAATAAATCTTTACGTCTCTGGGGAAAAAAAAAAGCAATGATACTGAATGTCAACCTCTCTGGCCTCCCATACATGTGGATGAGATCACACACACACACACACACACACACACACACACACACACAGAGAGAGAGAGAGAGGGGGGGGGGGAAGGCAACTCCATTAACCCTAGGCAAAGTATATGCACGGCACAGTAACCAAAGAACTGACCCATGCTATAGGAAAGAAAACTTGTTGTATTTAAACTAAATCTCAATCTTACAATTTCAGCAATAAAGACTCAGGAGTCAGATGCTGGGGTGAAAACCTGCTATGTCAGAGAGGCAGAGGAGCAACCAGCTGACCTTCCTCCTTTGCCAGCATCTCAGAAAGACAGCTTCTCTTCTGCTGTCCCAAACCAAAAAGACCGCCAAACTCAAAGGTCCTCCCTACCTACTTCCTGTGCATTTCTCTGTTTTCCAGACTCCGTCGAACTCTCTAAGGCTACTTCCTGTCAACTAATTGCTGGCTCTGCCTCTTGACCCAAGGTTGATTTTATTTAATTAATGCAATCTTGGGGTTCACAGTATGATCAAATATCCCTCAGCAAAAACTAGAGACCTGAGTTTGCCTTTCCTACCCAGCAGATAACAATGAACAACTAATAATTTATAGTCTTGGTGAGAATGAGAGGAAAAGTAACATTTTTAACCTTTGTGGTGAGAAGGGTAAATCTTCCCAGAAGAGATTATCTACCCTCAAGGTGCACTGGGCACATTGTCAGTGAAGGGATGGACTTGCCGGTGAGATTGAGGGCAAGCAGGCAAAGAGCAAAAGCTTCCTTCCTCCATGTCCTTATGTAGAGGCTGCCAGCAGAAGGTGTGGTCCAGATTAATTGTGTATCTTCCCACCTGGAAGGACCTGGATTAAAGGGGGGCCTTCCCACTTCAAATGATTTAATTAAGAAAAGAATCCCTCACAGGTGTAACCAGCCACTTGGGTTTTAGTTAATTCCAGATGGAGTCACACTGACAACAAAGAATAGCCATCAGAGGTAGTTATTCTCACTGAAAAGAGATGGCCTGACGAGAAATGAGTGCAGCCTAGGCACAGGAAATCCACCAAAGAGATGGACACATGGCTGCTGCGAAGGCATCTTCACTCCCCTTCCTCACTAGCAGAGAGTCGCCAGAGGAATTTTTGTTGTTTTGGTCTTTGGTTTCGTGGTTTTGTGTGATTTGAATATGTAGCACAGCTAGTCTGGAACTCACTGTACGGCTCTAACTGGCTTCACACTCATCATGTAGCTCAGGCTGGCCTCATATTTGCAGCCCCTCGACCTCTCCTTCCTAAGTAATAAGATCCACCACACCCACCTGAGAGGCATTTTTCAAATGAAAGTGACTTCCGACTCCATCAGCCTCTGCCCTTGGCACAGACTGCATCTTCAAACGTCAGGAAAGGGAAGCCAGGTGCATGCGTGCGTGCGTGCGTGCGTGCGTGCGTGCGTGCGTGCGTGCCTGCGCTGTGGAGACACACGTTCTTTCCAAGGCACCTCCTGGATGTTGGAACCAGAGCGGCGTTTGCTTACCGACTCCGAAACACCAGGACAGCAATTTGAGCCTCTTTCTGTGTTGGTTTTAGAAAATTTCAGCCAAACTCCAGCACATCCAGCTGTTCAAGGACGAGCTTCCCAGCCAAGTTTTGGAGCAGCCGCCCCTTCCAGTAGTACCTAGGGTGACGTCCTGGTCACGCGTTCTGGGTGCTCCAGAAGGACCAGCCAGTGGGGTGGAAGCACAGGGTAGGGCCCTCAGGAGACAAGCCTGCTGGACATCTAAGGGGAGGCGCCTCGGTTTCTGTGAGGAGCTGCGAGTCCAGCAGTGTTAGCAGTGTTTGTATTTTCACTATTGTGTGATATGGGCAAGACACCCACTCAGTGACCAGCTCCCGGAACTCAAGTAGCCTGCCATGTTCATGCAAGAGAACAGGAAAACTGTTCATACGAGTCAGCCATAAGTTAACAGGCATGTGAGTCCAGAATCCTTTCATCAAAAGATCACGTTAGTGCTAGCCAGGATAAACTCTGAAAATTGATTTGTGACCAAAAGATTCAGAGTAAAACAAGCTGGTTTTAATTAGGATAAAACTCTTGAAGACAGTGTTTTGTCTGTTACGAGTGTTATTAAAACAAATATTTTCTCATGAGTATGGTTGTTGCTCAGCTGGGTTAACAACAGCCAGTCTCATTTGTCACATTAAAATTATTAAACATGGGGTGTGTGCATAGCTCAGTGGTATAGTCCATCCCTAGCTTGCCCAAGGCTCTGTACTCAACCCCCAGTACTGCAAAACAAAACAAAAACCTAAATACTGATAATACCATATTTGTTTATTATATTACATAAAAGCAGTATTTTGAAAGGTTTAAACATTTTTTTAAAAAATGAATTTCACCACAGTTTAAGAACCACTGCCTTAAAAGGAATCCTCAAGCAGGGAGTGTGTGTGTGTGTGTGTGTGTGTGTGTGTGTGTGTGTGTGTAAATGGGTAGCTAAAAACAAGCAGAAAGAGATGCTACTGTGTTGAGTGATTATATATTGCATAGTCTCCACAGCCAACAAAAACATTTATTTCCATTTGGAATTAAATGAGAATAGCTGCTGGCCAGGAGGCTCGGGGCCACGAAGGAAGACATTCCTGTCACTCCAGGGTGGACTCAATTGACTCCCAGTGCAGAGGCAGAGCATCAGTCCACAGGTAGCTAAGCCCAGAAAGGAATCCCAGAGCTTCCACCTCCCAGGCTATCTCACACCATCCTCCTCCCTCTGACTCTTCCACACCATGGAACCCACGCAGCCCCAGCGGAGGAACAGCTGCCTCAGATCCTGCCGGAAAATGGGAGCCTTGCTCGGCAGGGGCAGGCCAGGCCACCTGTGAGACCCCACTAGCCTGAGCACCTTGGGGTTCCACTTACTTCCGCCACAGAGTGACCCACAAACTGAAAGCAAGACTTCGGGTACCCCGGGGTGGAGGACATCCTTTAAGAAAGTCAGCTTTGTCTAGCAAATTTCTGGTGAGTGGGATGAGGGGGTGGGAAAGGCAAGAAACTTGCACCTCCAAACAGCCTTCAGGATCATAGCATCGGGGCTGGTGTGACCTGTGGGTGACCTGGATCCTCTCGTGTCACTGCTCAGGGTGAGCAGGATGCAGCCTGGGTGCACAGTCCTGAGAAGGGCATCCATAGGAGTTAGAGCAACCGTTCTCTGGATTGGAAAGGTGTTATGTGAAGAGGAAAAGATGAGGTGTCTGTCATTTTGTGCATGTTTAAAACTTCAAATTTTGTCTGTTTGTCCTTGTAAGCCACTGGCACCCCTTCCAAATCCTCAAGACATCACATCTTTCTTGAGCTCCCTTCTACTGTGACTTGTAGAGGCTGGGTTCACTGTGAAACCAGAGGTCCCTGTTCTGAGCAGAAGCAAGATCCTGCTGAGTACAAGGCTTGCTAGTTCCACCCTGTACTCTCTGTTGGGGAGCAACACAGAGTTTGGCCTGCTTTGTGTGAGTCGGCCATTGCAGAGGACCTTCATCAAGTCCACCAAAGAGCGCACGGCACCACAGCATAGCCTGATGCCCGTGGCCAGGTCTTCAGTCCGTTGGCCCAAACACACTACTCCCCAGCTGTTTGTGTCAGAGATCACACCAGCACTCTACTTAAACTGTCTCTGTGGTGGCAAGACACACTGCGTTCTGCAGACACGTGGTCCCTGCTTAGAAGGAAGATTGTAATGCGTGGTAAAGTGCTCCTAAAATTCTACAAAATGAAAAGCACTCAAAGCTGCCACTCCACATACTCTCCAGTGCAAATCATGCTCCTGGAGACACAACTTTTTATTGCATTTAATTACAGGAGAAAAGTAACGCTTCTCTGCCAGCAAGATTCCTAGAGGGCACATTTAGAAAGCCACCCCTCCACACAGGCTCCGCATGCCCACACACTTACTCACCTCCATATGTATACACCCTTGTATATGCACATATGCCTGGGTATACTCAACATTGATTCATCCATGAGCACAGATTCACAGGCAGACTGACTCATTCATGTGCATATACACACACATGCAGGAACACTCATACAACTGTGGGACTCTTGTGCAATCCACTCATGTACACACAAGCCCATGTGTATTTACACACACGGACATACTCATATATACACAGTACACATTCATATATACAAACACACCCACACACTCATGGGTGCACACATATGCACACACTTATTTGCAAACACGCTCATCTGGACGCTCACACACTCACACTTTCGCTTGCTATCGGCTAACAGGGAGCAGCTGCCTTTTGTCTCTAATGGCAAGGTACGCAGAGGTTTGCACACTGGAGACTCCACAAGTCAAATACTCCAAATCTCCTCCCTATGCTCACTTTTGAGGGAGTGGCAGGGCAGAAGTCGGCACCAACCCAGATCGAACCACCAAGCTGGGCAGGAGCAAAGGTGGTCCACATCGCAGCCACAGAAGGGGAAGTCGCTCGCACACTTCGGAAGACCGTGTCAATGGTGCAGACAGCTCATTTGCATAGAGACAGCAGGAGAAATCACTTGAAGGTCCCGTCCTCTGTCCACCCTTGATGACTAAGGCAAGAAAGCCAGCCGCTACTTCTCCACCCCCTGCAGCTCTCTCAGAGTGGCCTGCAGGAGCCATCGAAGCTTCCAGAACACACTGGAGGAGGCAGTCCAGGAGTTCCCAGAGGGGCCCCCATGGTGAGCACACTCCTGAACAGCCTGCTGTAGCTGCAGCCGGAGCTGGGGGGAGACGGCAGGACTCCTGTGAGTTGAGGAGAACCAGTGTCGAAATATTTTATCGCAGATGACCTGAGCAGGAAAAGTGAGAGGTTAATTCGGGGAAGCGAGTCATTCTAAAAGAACTAAATGTATTTCCAAAGACAAAGCAGAGCCGTGTAGCTGGAGTTTTCCTGGTCCTGCCTGGCCCACAGTCAGGACAAATCTCTCATCCGCCAGTCCCATAGCTGCTCAGACCCAACTGAGTAAACACACAGAGACTTATATCACTTAAACTGTTTGGCCTAATGGCTCAGGCTTCTTGCTAGCTGTTCTTATATCTTAAATTAACCCATGTCTATTAATCTATAAGTTGCCACGTGGCTTGTGGCTTACCGGTATCTTAACATCTTCTCATGGCTGCGCCTTGCAGCGACTCTCTGACTCAGCCTTCCACTTCCCAGAATTCTCCTCTCTCTTGTCCCACCTATACTTCCTGCCTAGCTACTGGCCAATCAGTGTTTTATTTATTAACCAATCAGAGCAACCCACTTAACATACAGAACATCCCACAGCAGAGCCGAGTCACAGGCCGCCATCTCCATTTTAAGAGTCGGCCCCTCTGCAGGTCTGAAAGGACTGACCGCATTTCAGAAAAGAAAGAAATCACAGCAGTCATACATAGGCAGGAGCTTCTGAGCAACAAGACCCAACGCTAGGCTCCCCTGAGAGGAGTAAGGAGTTGGCCCATGGCAGGGCAGAGGGCAGCCTGCTCTGTCTGTCATCTAGACGGACTGATCTACTCACAGTGGGGTAATACAATAGCTGCCTGCAGCAGTGTCCTGAGAGTCAACAGAACGTTAGTAAAGAGTAGGATGCAAGTGTGCGCTTTAATCTTTACGGTCCTTGGAGACCCAGGAGGAAATGAACATTCCAGGGGAAAGCTGTGCAGGCACAAGGCCCTGTAAGGAGCTTTTGAACAGCTTTATTTTAGGGAAGGAAGAAAAAAGCCACAATTTCATAGGCTTTGCTGCTAAGAGGCCATGAAATCCAGTGAGGATCGAGAGCTCTTCAGACTCTTCACACATTATTTGCCTACAGGTTTCGAGGAGGTCCCCAACCCCACGGTGGGGAGCACTGCTTGGGAGCTGCACAGAGAACATGCTTAACTTTCCTTTACCAGGCCTCTGTCAGCCTCATTTACCAAACGCCTTCACATTCAAGAAGCACTTTTATACAAAGGGAGTTCCAGGACAGCCAGGACCGTTACATGGAGAAACCTTATCTCCAAAACAAACAAACAAACAAACAAACAAACCCTTGATTTTTATGTCCCTCTCCTGGCAAAGGTGTTATTTAAAAAAATATTTTTAATTCTCTTTTGACTAGAAATCACCCTTTTCCTGTGCAAAATTTTAAATTTCTAGGAAAATATACCATAGCTCTGTCCTCTCCAGCAGAGTCACAGGCAGGAGCTTCTGAGCAACAAGTAAGCCCCAACGCCAGGCTCCCCTGAGAGGGCATAGCTCCTCTGAATGTCCTCAGAAACTGAATCGGAACCTACCAGACATGTAAACTGAGTACATCTCAAATGTGTCTCGAAGGCCCACACGCTGAAGGCTTAGCCACCAGCCTGTGGTGCTGCTAGGATGTGGTGGGAATCTGAAGAGGTGTGAGGGAGTGAGGTCACTGGTGTGTGCCTTGCAAGGGATCCTGGGATGGAGCTCTTTCTCTCCCTCTTGGCTTCCCTGCCTCCTTGAGGTAAATAGCCGTTCTTTGCCACACGACCCAGCTAGGATGCTGTGCCCCACCACTGACCCAAAAGCGAAGGAGCTATCGGACTGTAGACCGAAACCTCTGGAATCACGACCCCAAATTAAATTTTCTTCGTCACAAGCAGATGGAGTCAGGGATTTCGTCACAGTGGCTGAACACTAATACAACCAAGCGCATCTGTCTTTCCAATAAAATACTGTTTAGTAAACACAATATTGTAGTATAAATGCTGGCTGATAATCTGACTCTTTCTGTGTAGTGCTCTATACTACATCACAAAGAAAGCACATTTTCACCTCTGGATCTGTATTCAAAGACAATAGTCACACACAGGAATGAGTGTGCCACCTCTGGATCTGTATTCAAAGACAATAGTCACACACAGGAATGAGTGTGCATGATCCAGAGCCACAATGCAGTATCCTGCTAAGGGTAGAGACAATTCACTTAACTCCCTGAAGCTTCAACTATTAATTAATAGCATTTTAGCGACTATTCCCCACTGGCAAAAGCATATTGTTATTGAGTTTTAATTATCATAATTTTAATTATGCCTTTAAATGAGATGAAATAATTTCCTAAATCCTTCAGCTGTTTGGATTCTGTCCTCTCCCACCAGTTTTCTTTGGTTCAAAGTTCCACTTGCTTCTCAATGTATCTGTAAGAGCCCTCTGTGTCTTAAGGATATAACCTTAGTTCCTCGCTCTTTGTTTAAATTTATTTATTTAATATGTGCAGTGTGTGTGTGTGTGTGTGTGTGTGTGTGTGTGAGAGAGAGAGAGAGAGAGAGAGAGAGAGAGAGAGAGAGAGAGAGAGAACAGTTTGCAGGTGTCAATTCCCTCTACTGTGTGAGTCCCAGGAGTCAATTCCAAAGAGTTGGGCTTGGCAAGTCTCTTTACCCACAGAACCATTTCTGCCAATCTGTAGTTTCTCTTAACGCAAGATGTGTGGATGAGATCAGAGACGGTGGGGTCTCAGGTGAAAACCATACTGTCTGCATGGCTCAAAGACAGGGTCCTCACAGATCCATCAAGGGGTAGCTCCACACGGAAGGGGCTGAGATGGCACCCCAAAAGCCCACATCACCGATGAGCCTTCCGAAGGTGGAAGCACCCCGTTATTCTAGCACTTGGTGCAGCAGTCTGAGTAGACCGTGGTGGTAGAACCAGGGCTTTTCCCTGACCTCGGCAGATCCACCAGATTGATATCTCTGCTGCCCGGGTCTCATCTTCATGGCATGAAAGCCCCACACTGTGCTTTCCTGAGCACCCGGCTTAAACTGTTTTGCTTCAGGTTGGGTCCCATCAAGTCCCCTCTACACACACACACATACACACATACACACACACACACACACACACACACACACACACACACACACACACACACACTGAGCACCTTGGGAGGATGGACTAGAGCGAGGTGTGGCTGGGGGAGTGGGTTGAATGATAAACTTAATAGAATTTATAAGGTAAGAGCACAGAAAAGAGAGTGAACGCGGCAGGCAGCCGAGGTAGCCCGCCCTCGGGGTCAGCTCAGACATCCTCTGGTTACACTCAGCACCTGGGCACCGGGGAGCCCAAGTTCACACCCACCCACCTGAAGGCGTCAGATGAGGGCAGAAGGGGACAGTTCCTCCAAAGAGAAGGGACAGTTTCCAACTGATGGGAGAGAAATTCAGCCCTGGGATTGCAGTCTCCCTTCCTGCAGACGCACTGTGACTGACAAGGCTGGAGGCACTTCCTACTCGGCTGCTCATCTCTGACCTCCTGCATCCACATCTTCATTCTCCCTGCGAGAGCCCCTGCCACCTGTCCTGCCTGTCTGTGAGGATGTCTGTCCAGCCTCCCCTGTGGGCCCGCTTTCTCGGGACTGCCTTGCATCGTGGGTCTTGGCCTCCCTGGCCTCAGCTCTGGCTCCCATTGTTTCTCTCCATGTGAGAATTTACAGACACTGGCAGAAAGAACAGCTCTCCTTCTGTGGGAGGGCCATTGGGCTGAGAACGTTCCTCCTTAGGGATCACCAAGGCTGATGTGGCTGCTGGCTGGCTAGGCGAGTGTCCCCTTCCACGTGCATCCTGCTTGCTGCTGTAAGCTGGTCAACCTTCCCAGACAGAAGGAAGATCGTTCTTTGACCAACAGCTTGCAAGTAGCTGCATCGCCCAGCTAGAATCTCCAAAAATCTCTCAGAAGGAGCCGCAGAGAGAGGGAGCTGCCCTCTAGGGGCTGTGCTGGGACCTCCACCCATCACACCCCACTGGCCACTCGGGTAACCACCACCCAGACAGTAAGAAACAAAAAGTGGTGAAGAACTCTCCCATCCTGCCCTGGGGGAATACAATGAACCCGGAGACATGCAGACACAAATGTCATCTCCCCGGCTCTCAGGGCTGTTCACCTGTAGGTTGCTGTTCACGCGCTGGGCTCCACACTTGTTCACTCTCAAGTCACACTTGGAAAAACAGTCAAAGAAATTGCAGTCTTCGTCTCCTGTGCAGTTTTGCTCAAGGATTTCCCTCATCTTAGGCTCAAAAAACGCCATGTCTACGTCGATAGCTACCACCTGAAATGAAAGAGGCACAGGGCAATAAGGACAGCAATCAAACATAGCACGGGCCCTGTAGGAGAACCCGTCCATGGCTCCTTTTCCTGTCCTGATGTCGAACACGGGGTCCACATGACTGTGATCACGGAGTCCACCTGTCAGGAGACCACGCCCAGGCCATGCCGGAAACAGCTTATTTCCCCAGAGCCTTCACAAGTGCTTCCTTTGACACAAGCTGGTATCATAAATCATGTCCCACAGTTTGACTGTAAAAGATCCTTGGTGTCACTAAGTTGAGCCTAGGATTTGGGACTGTAACAACCCATCCCACCATCATCTTTGGACCGTCCCTGGACTTCAAAGGTAGAATATGTACAATAACTTAAAATGGATTTTCTTTCTGTCGCTTTTTTAAAGTTTGTTTTTATTTGTACTTAATGTGTATGTGTGTGTTTGCGCACACATATGCCACAGGTGTGCAAGTACCTGTGAGGCTGAAAAAGGGCGTTGGCTCTCCTGGTGCTAGGCTACAAGTGGTTGTGAGTCACCTGACCTGGGTTCTGGGAACCAAAGTCAGGTTCTCCAGAAGAGCAACTGGCACCCTCAACCACTGAGCCATCTTCCCAGCCCCTCCTTCTGTTTCCTTTTTAACTGTCTATGACATTTGTCAACGTGAATAACAAAACAATCAGAGAAGTTCTCCAGAGAATACTGACATTTGAGACTAAGACAGCAAAGTGTTGCCACAGTAAGACACAGGTAAAAATATAGGTAGGTTCATTTAAAGAGGTCGGGGAAGGGGAAGCTTTGAAAGTCAAAAATGAGGGAGATGAAGAGACAGCACAGTCAGTAATGTGTGCACGAGCACCCGAGTTCCATCCCCAAAACTCACGCCTATAAACGAACAAACAAACAAACAAACAAATAAATAAATAAATAAATAAATAAATAAATAAGCACTGTAATTCCAGAGCTGTGGAAGCAAAACCAAATAGATCCCTGGGGCCCAGTGGCCAACCAGCCAAATCTACTTGGTGAGGTTCAGGCTAGAAGGAAATCCCATCTAAAATGATGATGATGATGATGATGATGATGATGGTGATGATACTGATGTGATGATGATGGTGATGATGATAAGGTTTTAAAGGTGCACAACTCCTGAGGAATGACACTGGCCTACACACAAACATACATGCATTCACATACACACACATGTGCAAACAACCCAACACATAAGACAAGAGTAAGGAGAGTAGGATCAGAGATTTTGAAACAATCATCCTTGGTCACAATGATTAACAACAAGCGTTGCATCTGTCCAAGGGTAAACACACGGTTGTGGGGCAGACGTCCTTGTGTCCCTGCAGACTTGTCCGTTTAAGCCTGTGCTGGCTTCTGTGAAAGACTGTAGATTTGACAGAGTCCATGTGACAGTCACTATCAGGCATCAGGCACAGCCCCTTTGTGGAGGCCCACAAAAGTTTCCTGGTGAGATCTGAGCTTGCTTTACCCAGCAGAGCTGCATTAGAGGATGGCTTGACCACGTGCATGGTAACCAGGTGTTTGGAAGGGTCTGAACTTAGCTGTGCTAGGGGAAGGTCTTTTGCTTCACCCCTTGGGATTCCTTTAAAAAGCCCTTAGCAGAGACAGAGGGGCCAGTGGATAAGGATCCAGGCCCTCCCGAGGCTGTCCTGTGCTTCTGTCTCTCTCCCCTCTATCCTTCTATCTAAATCTCTTATCCCTCACTCCTCAAGAGTATCCTGGGGTAAAATGTGGGAGCTGGTCTCCCAGATGACCTCCTACATCCCTTCCCCCACCCTTCCACTTATTTATGTTTATGGTGAGAATTCCTTTTGACTCTGCTAAGTTTCACATTTCATCACACCTCTGAGGGTAGGGATTATAAATGCTATGAGAGACAGATAATTGAGCCCCGAGATTATGAACAATGGCAGGCTGCTCTGTCTATGGCACAAATGGTACCCAAGTCAACTGACCAGTCAGATGAGCCATGGGGAAATGGCAGCTGAAATCAGATTCAGCATGTATAATTCAACAGCATCAACCACGACTTCCACTGTCAGAGGAAGAACTTGGGGACTGCTGGAATTTCAGATGTATCCTTCTGGCTTCCAACCAAATAGGCTTCAAAAATCAAAAAAGGAATAACTTATAAATTATGCAGATTTTCCTCCGCCACCTGGATCCAAAAAAAGAAAAAATGAACTCAAATCTTCTTGAATCTGGAGTCTGCCCAAGTTCAACAGCTGATAGCCTTGAGATAAGAAGTCATTACAAAATGTGACATCTTTGATGGAACTGGCGTCCCACAAGCCCTCACAGGCCGTTGTGAAATATCAGCCCCCTACCCCCGCCCCCGTAGCATCTCAGAGCGGGCTCAGTTGCTGGTGTCGTTCAGCTTCAGAACGCATGTTCATTGATTCTACTTTTGTTTTTTTTTTTTTTTTTTCACTCAGGATCGATGCGGGAAGTGGACTGGCTTCCCAGGGACTATCAGTAGAACAGCAGGAAGGACATAAATTATTTTAAAATGTGTGCAGAATAATGAGAACAGAGCACAGAGAACGTCTCCCTTTTTGATGATCTTTACCGAGTGATAAACTCAGGCATGGCAAACAAATCATTGTTGTTGCTTGTTTTGAGGGAGTTGAATTTTTTTTCAAATTTTTCATAAAATCTTTTTATTTAGTCTTTGACAAGTTCATACATGTGTACTATGCGTCTTGATCATATCTTCCCCCACTTCTCTCTTCCTACACACACACACACACACACACACACACACACACACACACACTCCAACATTGCCCCTTCCCACCTGGTGTCCTCTCCTTTTGTTGCTATTTTCGGGGAGATGCTGGGGAGCCCAGGGGCAGCACAGAAGCCTGATGAGCATTCCACCACTGAGTCACACCCCTAACCCTATTAAAAGTGGGTGTTTTGCTTTCCTTTTTATTTTTCCTTTTGTGATGCTGAGAATTGAACCCAGGGCTTTGTGCACACCAGGTTGAACTCTACCACTGAACTACATCCCAAGCCTATACAATTTATCAATCTTTCCTGTCAACATTAATAATTAATCTCATCACTTAGCTTGGTTAAAAACACTAAAAATTACTAAGAACTGGGGGCTGGAGAGATAGCTTGTCAGTCAAGAGCACTTGTTGTTCTCTCAGAGGACCCAGGTCGGTTCCCAGCACCCACATAGTAGCTCACAAACATCCATAACTCTGGTTCCAGGGAACCTGATGCCTTCTTCTGACTTCTGTGGGCACCAGGCACACACATGGTTCACATACACACATGGAGGCAAAACACTCATATACCTAAAATAAACAGCAAAAGATTTTAAGTGGTACACAGACATATATCAGGCAAAACACCCATACACATAAAATTGCAACTCAAATTCTAAATGGTCTTTTAATGAAAACCTGGAGTCAGAGTATTAGGGCAAATGCGGGAAGATCACAGAGACAAAGGAACAAACCACAGCCACCACCTCTTACCTCACCAACTCCTCAGCCTGAAAAAACTCTAGTTCTGTCTCCTCACACCTTATAGACCTCTCTCTGCCCAGTCATCACTTCCTGGGATTAAAGGCATGAGTGCTTCCCAAGCAAAGGCATGAGATCTCAAGTGCTGGGATTAGAGCTGTGTGCCACCACTGCCTGGCTCTGTTTCTCTCCTAGACTGAGTAATCTTATGTAGTCCAGGGTGGCTTTGAACTCACAGAGACCCAGACAGATCTCTGCCTCCTGAGTGCTAGGATTAAAGATGCGCACCACCGCTGCCTGGCTTCTATGTTTAATCTAGTGGCTTGTTCTGTTCTCTGATCTTCAGGCAAATTTTATTAGGGTACACAATATATCACCACATAAAATAATGTAATAACTTAATTTTTTAAATTAATGAGAGCTATGCTAGTGAACCTACTGTCTTTATAATTTATTGTTAGGGCAAGGACCATTCTCTCTTGATTTCTGGCACTCCCCAGCCTCTGTGCTCCTCCTCACCCCCATTTGTGACACTGTTCCTCTCATCTCCCAGTGAGAGGCAGATTTATTTTTTAATTTATACTATGTAGCCTAGAATGGATTGCAGCTCCTATGTGCCTAAAATAAGAAGAGCAGCAAAACAAACAGGGGACCCTTCCTAATACTTCTCAACATCAAGAGAATCACAGACTTCATCCTGAACAAAACAACCCAAGTAGTGTCCTCTGCTCACACCTCCTCCTCGGGGCACCAGATTGGAAACATTGGTGACAATCCTGTCTTGAGCAGGAAGCATCTCACCGACTTGAAAGGCCGGCCTGTGTGATTTGGGGTCACCTTCATTTCTCAGTTGTTCATTTGCAAGTACTGCATAAGGCCTGAAGGCCTGTGCTGCGAGACTTGGAATCTTCTGTTCTCTTGCCTCATCTATAAGACCCCCTCCCTCTCCTCAGGGCAGGAGGTCAGCCCAGGCTCAAGAATAAAACCGACCTTCTGGAAGCAGGAGTGTGGGAGGAAGGTCTCAAACTTGAACACAGACCAGAGCCACTGGGAAAGTGTTAGCTTGCTTGCATGTTTTTGAGACAGGATCTCATCATGTAGCCCAGGCTGGCCTTGAACTCACCATCTTCCTGCTTGGTCTTCCTGTGTATTGGATTGGATCACAGGTGCCACCTCAACCCTCTCCAGTGTCTCAGATTCAGTAGGTCTGAGGTGCAGTGTGAGAATTCACATTGTGGGGCTGGTAAAGGCACTTGTTACCAAACCCTAGACCTGAATTCACCCTACCTACATGGTATTAGGGACAGAACCATCTCCCACAAGTTGACACTGTGCCTCTCTGCATATGCTGTAGCATTCATGACTCCCACATACAAAATAAATAAGTAAATGTAACAGAAAATGGAATTTGCATTGCTAACAAGTTCTCTGATAAGGATAACCAGTAATAAGTCTTCAGGGAGGAGTGGGGACTCACGGTAACAGTGTTATTCCCCACAAGCTCCTCCCTCCCCTCCACTGTGGGTCACAAATGGACCCAACATTGTTCTCTCATGCAGGTAATCATAGCTGTTGAGAGCTCAAGGAGACAATGGCTTTGTCATGCCCAGAGTACAGCATTCCATATTACGATGTCCCTAAGACTCAGGTGGTCATATGCCCCATCTCAGGTGGCTATGTCCCCAGAACTCATAATGGCTATTCCATACCTCAAGTGACTGTGACAAGACTTTTTGGAAGTGGAGGGCAACTGCTCATCTTTCTACTGCAGGCTTCTGCCCACTGAGCTGGTGTCTTCCCCACTAGGACAGCAGAACTCCACATGCCTCTCTAGATGTCCTGTCACAGACTTGAAACTGACTAGAATCTCTCCGGAAGAACACTGTTTGAAGGCAGTGACTGTCTCAGCATCCAGATGCTGTGGACCCAGAATGCCTGGCCTGGAAGGGGCTATTCTCCCCATCTGCAGTCCCAGAACCTACCCTCCGCAGACCACACAGATCCTGTACTGGCACTAACTAGCCATCATAGCTGCCCTCAAGAAAATGAGGCACTTCCTCTGCTTCCTGCCTGGCCTCTGCCTCCTGTGGGCTCCTTCACTGACGATGGGGCTATTTAAATCCTCTTGTCTGCCTGGCAAGGAAGCGGTCTGGAATGGGGGTGACCAGGAGCCACAAGGCTGCCCAGAGTTACACTGGCCGGCCTCCTTCTGGAAACCAGCACCTCATTCCCTCCCACACAGACAGACCAGAGTCTCTTCTCTCCACCGCAAACGTGGCAGCCTGCTTCCACTTACCGTGAAGTCCCTCTTGATGGCAAAGTTCTCAGGCTTGACATCACAGAGGTGGAGGCGGTGGGAGAAGTCACTGTCGAAATGGCTCACCATGTCCAGGAAGCTGAGAGCAATGTGGCTAATAGCCTGTGCCTGGCCAGCATCATCTAGCGGGAAGAGAGTCCTGTGGTGAGGGCTGCCGGCAGCCAAGTACTCCACCGCGTAAAAGTGGCCGCAGGATCCCAGCACGGGTAGGATGTGGCGGCTCAGATCTGGCAGCAGGCTGAAGTACACGTATTCCTCTTGCTGGAGCAGTGACCACGCACTGGCCAGCTGTTGCCGCCAGCCAGGGCCCTGCCTGGCAGGCCACAGGGGAACTATGCTGTTGTTGGGCAGCTCCAAGCCCAGCGTGTTCTTGACTTCCCCAGCCACCATCAGGAGCAGCTCAGCCTCGGGGATGCTCGGGGCACCTGGCCCCGTTTCCTCCTCCAGCAGATTGAGGGGTGGGAAGCTGGAGAAAGCCTCCCTCTTGGATTTGAGGACCACAGTCCGGCCTCTCCACTGGGCCTGCAGCACCTTCTTGCCACGCTCATAATACAGGCAGCGCTGGTACAGCAGCTCCCCAGCCACGCACAGGTCCTCGCACAGGGCGCCCGTGAGCCAGCCACCGCGGTAGTCCCGGCACTGGAACGGAGGGAACAGTGGGTCACAACAGGGCAGGGATAGGGGACAAGGGACAACACATAATGGCATCCTGCACTCGAGGCTTTGTAATTAGTAGAGGAGAGAGACTGTCCAGATGAAGAGTGCCGGAGGCCACTCCGAAAACATCTACAGCATATGAACCCCCATTCACCTTATTCCTTACACGGTCCTAAGACAGGAATAAAATCCCACAGTGTGTTTTCCCCCTGCTTTGCTTATTGTAACATGCCTGAATGATCCACGGTGGACACTATGCAGTGTGGCACTGTGGACGAATCCCTGGACCAACAGTTGTTAAGCCTGAAGTCTGACCTCCCGGGCTGGGCTGCAGGGTGCCCAGCGTTCCGCCTCCCTGGCCAGGGCCTCGCACCCCCTCTGTATCTTGCTGCTCTGCCTCCCTTGCACAGTGAGAGGCACATGCAGAGAGGGAAAAGGGTGTCCAAGGCCAGGCCTACAAGACGGCCTTTGAGCCACAGGCAGATGTGTCAGCAAGTTCTTCTCGAAGATGGCCTAGGGTTGTTTCACATCAGTCAGCTTTATTGTTCCTGAGTCGCTTATAAGATGTGCCTTAAAGTCAGGAAAATAAACTTCTAGTGCTTAGACACAAATAATTTCAAAACCAGAAACTGTCTGGAAACCACAAGCTTTCCTGACTCGTTTGGCCACATGTGGTGTCAAGAGGCTGAGACGATGAGGCATTTACAGTCCCTGTTTGATGCTGTGACTGCGTACATCTGGCGAAGAATTCCTAATCTGCCTGATGACTGCTGCTACCCTGTCCCGGTACCATGCAAAGAGTGTGAATTCCAAACCCTGCGGAACCACTGAGTGCTCCGTAAGAACTGTGGACTCTCATGAAAACTGAAGACCAAGTATTCCCAGTGCCTGTTAACGAAGAACACAGCTGTGCGTTGGTCCCCGGTTTGTTAGGCCACCTTATCACCTGAAGCCCCAAGGTCTGAACTGCCCTCCCCAGTGGCTTCCTGCTGAGAGGTCTCTCCTGCTATGGTGGACTTTAGAACTCTCTGGACCACAGAGACTGAGGATCAGGCTAGTCAAACACCAGCTTACTAGCCTTCTTACAACAGTTCTACAGATAGAGTCTGGGACCCAGGGCTGGAGCGGTGGTGGCTCACAGTCCACCCTTTGCCTTGCCAAGGGCCTGGGTTCAGACTTTAGAACCACATGGCACCTCACAGCCATCTGTGACTTCAATTCCAGGGGGTCTGACACCCACCTCTGACTCAGACATCGGACACACACAGAGCATGTACATAAATGTAGTCAAAGCTTGTATAGATGAAATAAAACTTTAAAGCAGAAAGAAAGCACTGGCTCCAATCTCCCAGCTAGAGAATGGCACCATATGCCCAGACTTTTGTTGGTGGCTGTGGTGGTGGTGGTGGTGGTGGTGGTGGTGGTGGTGTGTGTGTATGTCTATGGATATAGAGGCCAGAGGTCAACTGTGGGTTTCTTCCTGTATTACTCTTTACCTTTTTTTTTTTTTTTTTTTTTTTTTTTTTGAAACAGAGTCTCTCAGTGAACTGGGAACTCACTATTTTGGCTATCCCTGCTGGCCACTAAGGCCCAGGCTCTGCCTGGCTCTGCCCTACCCCCAGAGCTGGGGTCACAGGTGCGTGCCACCATGCCTGACTTCCAGTGAGGATGTAAACTCAGGTCCTCACGCTTGTACAGCAAGTGCTCACCCACTGAGACATTTCCCCAGCCCCCATAATGCAACTGTGTGAACGCAACCAGGTGACATTGTTTAAAATGGTCTGGCTTGGAGTTGTGCTCAGATGCTGTGTGTTCTTAAGTCTTGACATCACGTGGGAGAAATGCTGTCCTTCGGCCTCAGCTCTGGGACCTCTTTCCAAGGCACAGGGACAGGAAGTGAGCATGGGAAGCCTGGAAACCTTTGTGTCAGTCACTCTGCTTATGCTCCCATAGCACTCTGGAAGGAACAGCCAGTCAGGCTCCTCGGAGGCCTTCCCCGATGGTCTTGAAGGGTAGGTACTGAGACAACCGGTGAGTGAGAAGATGTGGTCATACAACAGTATGTGTTATTCAGTGTGTGTGTGTGTGTATGTATGTATGTGTGTGTGTGTGTCTGTCTGTCTGTCTGTCTCTGTATGTCTGTGTGTCTCTGTGTGTGTGTCTGTGTCCTACTTTATCTGGTATTTATAGTTTCACATCACTGTAAGGAACCAGATAAGAAAATACAACAGTTTCTTGAGTTCCTTTCAAATTAAACAAGAGAAACTGTGTGATACCCAAACGTGGCTTGGATCAATTCCACAAGCATTTCTCTGATGTTACTGCATTAGGAATTTAATTGAAAAATGCTCTTGCATGAAGCACAGGGCAGAACTGAGAAAGAAGGAGTGGTGGGTGAGGGAAGGGAGAGGACCTGAGCTGGGAGCTGCAGAATCTCACAACGCCGCTAAGGGGCGTGAGAGGAGCCAGTCCCTGGGGAACCTAAAGAGACCCTGGAGCCGAGGTCACAGGCAAGACCTCAGCCAGGCCACCGAGCTGGTCTCCTTTGCTTATGTATTAAAAGTGTGTGTGGCAGGAGAATCTGACTACCAGGACCCTCACTCTTCTCGTCTGAACTGTGGCTATCATTGCCATAAACCATGAGTTACACCTGCAGGTTCCGGAGCCAGCGAGTCCCACCAAGATTAGTCTGGAATAAGGCTTTAAGGCTTTGTTCACGACTTGACACAAACAAATTAACACAGACAACTTTCCAGGTTAACCCATTTGTGAGTGACCCATTTGTGGGGCCACCTTCCCGCCACAGCTCCCAGACTCAGTTCACAGCAGAACCTTTGAGGCTCCTGAGAACCGCAGAGCACAGCATGAACACAGCAGGTCAGCTTCGGTTCTGCTCCTCACGGGCTGTGCAGCTTGTTTCTAAGCATGTACCATCAGGACAATTGTCCAGTGTCACGGGAGGTGTCACAAGGTCCAACAGTCAGAGGCACCATCCCTAGCATTGTGGCCCTGGGCAATGCAATCTCCCCTCTCCAGCCTCCCAGAGCCGGTTGTGAGAGAGTGGGGTCAGGACTTCTTCTTGGACGACACGGGTTGACCTCAGTGCTAACGGTGAAGGGAGCCTGGTCAGGCAGCGAAGCAGAGGGTGGTTCTGTGACAGCCCGAGTTTTCACGAAGTACCAAGTGAAAGGGTGCTTTAGAATGAAGAGCTAAAGTTAAAGCATGGACCTGAGGCCAGACTGGAATAGTCTATCAAAAATGCTATTCCAGGGCTTAACAATTAACATGCTTGCTGCACAACCATGAGAATCTGAGTCTAGATCCCCATTAGATGTGTTAACACTCATCTGTAACCCTGGTGCTCCTACGGCAAGGAGGCAGAAACGAGAATCTCTAGTACACCTGGTGGTAGCCAATGAAGAGACTCTGTTTCAAACAAGGAACCAACACCCAAGGTTCCACTCTGAACTCCACACATGCTCTGTAGGATGGATGTACACACACACATGCACACACTCATGCCCACATGCACATACACACACATACACACACAGAGAGAAAAAAGAAAGTCTAAAATTTTGCTATTTCAAGCTTGGCACAGTGACCCTGGCGCGGGGAAACTGGGACAGAGGACTGCCATATTTTGAGGCCAGCCTGGTCAGTAGTGAGACACTTTCTCAAACAAACCTCACCTCCAGAAAAGTCCTTTTCCCCATCTCACTGGCAAGCTTCCCAACCCGCTTCTATCAAATTCTCAGAAAACTTCCTCACTCCTGGTCTCTCTCTCTGCTCCCAGCTCTCATTAAACTGCCAGGTGAATGTTGTCTGTGTTGGGCCCACCAGCATATTGCTTTATATACAGATCTGTTCCAGCAGTGAAATAAAATAAAAACCATTGAAATGTCCAGGAAATTCACCCCAGCAAATCTGAGTCAGGAGATACTTTGAACGATAAAGTCATTAGTGAGTTTGTAACAGCCTACGGGGTTGAGGGGTGGTGGTCATGCCAGCTGCTTTCTGGAGATCAGTGCATTGGCTTGCTGGGAAGCCCATTGTCAGAAAGGGCAGGGTGTGAAGCGGGGTGACCAACGGCCCTCCAGCCTGCCAGCTACTACAACTTCCCAATGGCCAAGAAAGAGAAATTCACAAGCATACTGAGTGCATTTACTGCAGAGTGGCCACTGTAACTTTGTGTCTGATGCATGCTTTGAACACAAGTGCATTTATTGCAGAGCAGCTTCTGTTACTTTGTGTCTGATGCATGCTTTGCACCTTAGCTCCCACATGTCTTCTATGGATGGAGAACTCTCTTGCCTGTGACTAGCTAGTTACTCGTGCTAAACTACGCTCTCTGGAGCTTGGCATGCCTGTGTCTGCTGGATACAGAGAAAGACAGTCCAGCAAATAAGAAACCAATAAGCTCAACATACAAACTGCAAGCTTAAAGGGTAATTTGGAAACTTTCCTTATGTGAGTGCTAATAGCTGGGTTCTTTTATTAGCAGCATATCCTACTGTTTCAACAAAAGTTGTTTAAGTCTGTATTAAAAACCGGACTGTTTATTTCCCTCCCCATCTCTAGGATTACAAGCATGCGCCACCATGCCTGGCTTTTTAAGTGGGTTCTGGGAACAGAACTCAGATCCTCATACTTGTGAGGAAAGTGCTTTACCAACTGAGCTAATTTCCCTGACAGTTCAGCTGGCAATAAAATACACAGCAAGTCTGTGTTTCCCGTGGATGTGCACAAACACAGGCCGTCACATCCCTCCCCCTCCAACTCCTCCCATGGCCCCTTCCCAAAGTCACGACCTCTTCCTTAAATATTATAGTATATGTGTAACACATGTACACAACTCACTGAGTACATTTGGCATTGCTCATTTACACATGTCCAGGGCTAACCACTTGAGACTGGATCACCTATGAGGCTAAGAAGCACTAAGTGCCTACGTAATTAACAGCACTCAAACTTCATGAGGACAGTCCCCCCACAAGAAGCTGCCCTGAGTGTTGCAGATTCTCAGAAAGAAGCCCTCCACTCCCCACCCCACCCCTGCCAATCATGCCAACCCTCCTCTGCAAACGTGGCTGAAGCTTTGTAGAAAGGGCTGCTCACTGCTACGAAATCTTTCTGGGCAGAGGCCCAGGATGCTGAGTCCCCTGGGGCTCTATCATCACACAAAAACAGATAGGCTTACCCTTTTAGGAAGAAAGAAAGAAAGAAAGAAAGAGAGAGAGAGAGAGAGAGAGAGAGAGAGAGAGAGAGGAAGGGAGGAAGGAAGGAAGGAAGGAAGGAAGGAAGGAAGGAAGGAAGAAAGGAAGGAAGGAAACCCTTACCACAGGCAACAGTACTAAATCCCATAGCACCTAACTAGTCCTGAAGCAATTAAGGTTTCTGAACACCACAATCTATGGGGAGATTGTTGAGGCTTTGAAAACAGCAGCTATGTAGAGTGAGGACCCCCTAAACTGCTTCTCAGGGTTTGCCGTATACAGACTTCTTACCACCTCCCGGGGTCTCTACTGTCCAAGGCACAGAACAGCGTCTTCAACCCATTTACTTTATCAAGCAGGGCAATGTTATGTCGTCTTCCCAGACTTAATTTTCCATCTGCAAGATGGGAGGTTCCAATAGCAAATACTTCATAGAGTTTGTTGAGAAGATTAAGTGTAATAATATGGCTTGTACCATATTATTACACTTACCATGCTGCTGGGCAGAGTGGGCATAGACAGGTACCGGCTGTGAGCATCTCTGCTCTCATTTCTGCTCTGGAAGGTGCTTGTCTGCAGAAGCTAGGGTGTCGACGATTATTCTCCCCAGCCACTTCCCAGCCCAGCAGAGCCTCAACACACAGCTCCCTGGAGAAATAAGGTTTTAACAACCTCACAGCCAACCCAGAAGGATTACCCCTTCCTCAATTACAGATTAACTGAAAAGTCACACAAAGGGAGCAGGGAAGACGTTGGAAATCCAAAGGACCCAGGGCTTGAAGCTTTCAAAACAAGTCAAGCTGGCTTTCCAAGTAACTCTTGTCTTTGCAAGTGCAGGGGACCCTAGGGGGACTTGCAGAAACTCACCCCATCCATCCTCCAACCAGCTTTTTACCACCTGGTTGCTGTCTTCTGCAGGTATGCTTTCCTTACTGACCAGCAATGCCACCTGCCACTCCAGGGCCTGGGAACACAGGCTGCCAGCCTGGGAGACTCACCAGGACTCTGGGCTTTGCCAGAGAGAACCTCCCTTTGGCTCTAATGTCTTGTGTGCTCTGGGTACTCAGAGTGAAAGCTAATGAGAGTCTGGAGGCCAGTCAGAAAAATAACAACCGGTTTTATTATGTAGGATGAAAGCCAGGCAAAATGCAAAGTGCTGGGAGCGCCAGGACACAGAGGCCCGATTCAGATCCAGCCCTCAGGAGCCACAGTGCCAACCTCTGCTTGGCAGCTGCCTGGCTGGAATAGCATTCTAGTCTGCCCTAATTTAGGGTCTTAGGTAAACGTTGAGTCAGGGTGCTTTCTCAGTTTTGCCTCAGCAGATTCAGAATAAAGGCGTCGAGAAAGGAGGTGCAGACGTAAAGAGAGACGTTTGCTGTGTGGAGAATTCACACAGGCATCCACAATGTTCCCCACAGCAGTTCACCTGGGACTCCAGCAAACTCTGGGGAAATGGCTTTGGGAATTTGGCAAGAGTTAAGATTGAGAGCTGTCAAAGACAGAATCAATCTTTTCAGCTCTCTGTCAGACTAAAAATGATCCCATATGGCTGCACTGAAGACATATTGGTAAAGCTTCTAAACAGAATTGGTTTTAATTTACAGCCTGGAATGCTGGGAAAGTTATGACTACCAATTACTTAAATTATATCAGTCAATTTAATTTCCATTAAGCCTTTCTCAGCATGACCAAAGATAAATAAATAAATAATGGGCTTTGTGTCCTATTTTAATCTAAAAGATTATATTAAGTTTGTAAACGGGACCTGGGTTTTAGCCAAACTATTAAATTTTGTTGTCTTAGTCAGTCAGCTTCACCAAAATAGCAGGGAAAGATCTCCACAAGGGAAGGGATTTTTAGATGGTTATCAGGAAAAATCAATGAGATCTTGCAACTTAAAACTTGATAGAAGTTCAGTTAAGCAGTGAGCAGTGGACAGAAAGTCTATGTCCCTGTGTCAAGGAAGCGGATTAACACGGTGACAGCAGCACCATTTATTTGGTTCAAAAACATGCTTTGGTTGCTTAATTTTTCCAATGTCCTTTGAAAGAGCCTCAAAAAAAAATACTTAATACGTTTTGAAATTCTCACAATCTGAAAACAAAACAAAAACCAAAAAAAAAAAAAAACCAAACAAAACCTTTATAAGCAAGTGCACTGGAACCCCCCCACACACACACACACACACCAGCGTTGCTTTGAGGGTTCAAAACAAATGAGCAGGTGATCACATTTTAGGACGTGAATTGTCACCGATTGGAAGCAAGTGCAGGCTACTTTCTCCTCCTTTCTAAGGGCCTGGGACGGCTGCTTGTGCTCAGGTCTCCCTTAAGCATAAACTCCCAAGCAGAATAAGGGGAGTGGGGTGGGGGTGGGGATGAGCATTTTACTTCAGGGACGAAGGCCCAGGGCATTCAGCAGTCCAGGGATGAGATGTTTCTTTCTATCCACCACAGCGCCGGGCCAGGTTATGGAGCAGCTTTGTGAGAATCCTCTGACCTCCTCGCTTTAGGGGACCACCGTGAAGCACCGACCCTGGTCGAGCAGCGGACGCTGCCTCGCTGGCTGACTAAGCTTCTTAGCCTGTGTCTGCCTCCTTTCCTCAGGACCCGAACAGCCAAAGGCCTTGTCTTTTAGGTCACTGGGAGAAGGAGCCCAAACAGCAATCACGAGGTTTGAGCAGGTGGGGGTGATCCGGCATCCCAGGTGGAAACACTTAAGGGCGGTGGCCTAAGGGGCGAGGTAGCCCAGGAAGGAGGCGTATCCTCCAAACCTGGCCACCTGAACTGGTTGTAGGCACCAGAGACCAGGAATCACCCACAAACTTTCTTCTGGAGCCGAGGTTCAGGGTGTCCCGCGGGAATACTGTCCCGGGATGCAAGACTAATTTTGGAGAAAAGGGAAAGGATGTCCCGGATCCCTGTAGCGGACCCCTAGTCCTTTGCCTCGGTATTTCAGGCACGTGTAGGGACCTCCACTCCCCTTGGCAGGTGTCCCCCGGCCACCCCCATTCCCCGGTTGGGATGGTCGCTACGATGCTGCAACATCACAGGTGACGCGGTGACCGAGGACCCGGGGAAGGTGTCTGGGAACCCAAACCCGGACGCGCGACAGTGGGCAATGCGGCGGCGGGACCTACCAGCGCGGCCAGGATGCGCCGGCTCTTCTCGTCGGTGCAGCGCTCGGAGAGGACGCTCGGGTGCGCGCGGAGCAGCAGCGCGGCCGCCAGCACCCAGCCCGCGGTCCAGGCGGCG